>JAVSBV010125126.1:0-18461 GCA_033117975.1 Parotocinclus spilosoma
TGTTCTGGGGCTGCTTGGCTGCATCTGTACAGGGTGTCTTGAATCTGGGCAGGGTATACTGAAATCTCAAAACCATCAAGGCATTCTAGAGAGAACTTAACATTGACTTCACATACATATATACATAGATTCAATGCTGTACTCTGGATTTACTGAAAGCTACTTATTTTAAGTATGGACTTTAACACACAACACAATTGAAATTAGACCCAATTAAGACAATTACAGAACAAGGTCACTTAATTGTTCTGCCACATTCACTTAATGTAGAACTAACTAATGTAGAGAGTCCAGTAGGCTATTCAGGTGTCCTTTTTATTAAACCATGTGAAGGCTGCAATCATGGAATGATTGCATGAGAAGAAAAAAAACATATATTTTCCTTGGGTGCAATTAGCATGTGGTTTTGTCAGCCATTACTGATAGATGCTCACTTACCATATTTTGAATACAATAGAAATTAAAGGTCTACAGTAACTGAAAATGAAGGTCATCCTTAATAAATCCTTAAGCAATCGTTCACGTCAACAGTGCAAAAGCATTGGAAGTATATAATAACAAAAACAACACAACTCTGTGTCATATTGAGCATTCATTATATAATGCTTAATACGTTTGTTCCAACATTGCATTGTTTGAGAAGCATTCTCACATGTTATCAAAAATCTTTGATACACATACAACAATTTTTGAGCACCCAAATGATATTAACCCACTGACAGTAAGAAACAATTAACCAATTCATCTACTTTGTAGACAAAAGTTTTTGTGGGAGAATTGTTTTGCCACCCATATAAGTGACTTCATCAGTCACAGCTAGGAAAACTTTCCCAAGCTTCCATGTATACTCAGCGCATTTGCATAATGACCAATACCATCACTGTTGCATAATAATCTCATAAGTGATCAGTTTAATATGCAAATTGCCATGGCCATTAACTACAATGGCCACATTTTCCATTTTCACAGGAATGGGGAATAGCTGCGATCATAGCATTATAAGGTGGCAAGCGGACCACTCCCTCCCCCTCCATGATCCAGGGATGGGAATTCTTTTTTCACAACAATGGCTTCTTTAACTTCCTGTTCATACCAGCATTCCTCCCTTAAAGTATGTGCACAATTTTATCCTTTTCATCTCTCTAAAACTTCAAGGGACATTGGCTTCAACTACAATGTCAAAAATTACATAGTTCAATATGTACAGTTCTGTCATTTGCTATATTTCATTTACTACAAATGTGTAGGAACACAGTTATCACAATGACGAGTTTGTTCAGAATCAGCCACTTAGCACAGTTGGCAAAGTTTTTTTTTTATTGCCTCAAAATTCGACAGTTGTTGGATAGGTGCCATGATTTTGTCCCGCCTGTGCAAAAAGTAAGGAAAAGTAACAGGTCTTTTCAGCTCTCCTGGTATGACCATGACTGTTGGCCATGTCTCTCGATGAAATCATCTTAGGGATGTCTTGTCTAGTCACAATTGGGTTTTATGGATCCATCTAACTTTGGCCAAGCATATAAAAGGCATAAACAGGTCCAGCTGCCTGGGCAGGGTTAAGGTTAAACAGTAATTAGAATTAATGACGGTGCTCGCATTCAAGTGGCAAAGCACAATGAAACGGTCATACAAAACAGACTTCCTAATCCGCCTTATTGATGTGATTTCCTTGCTTGGCCAGCAGGAGCTGTCATTTAGGGTGCATGATGAGAGTAGTGAATCATCAAAAATGACAATTACAGGGAGTTCACATAAACATAATCTAAATATGACTTTGTCCTGGCTATGTTGATTTGGGAACACTTTTTTGGTCTGTTTTATGTTTTTGAGATGCTCAGTCTGTTTTTCAAGTATTAAACAAAAACATGCAGGGCTACAGTTTTAGAAATAATCTTGTGACCCAGACATATGGGGCTGCTGCTATACCTTCAGCCATTAGTGGTCTGTAGGCCAAAGTGAAGGCAATTGCCCCCAGTGCAGTGTTTGTGCCTCGCTATACACACAGACTTAATCTGGTGCTGTCACAGGGGGCTAAATTCTTGTCTAACTGCAGAATATTTTTGCATCACTCTCTGGGTTGGCAACATTTTTTCTCCAAATTCACAAAGAGGACATCTTTTCTACAGCCTACAGGCTGCTCAAGGTTGCACAGTAACACTCCTACTCAATAGAATTTTACATCATAGATAGTGAGCACTGTGGCAAACAGCAATGATGGCCTCCTGAAGACTTTTTATAACATTATTGCAAACAAGACAATGGATGACGGCAAATTGGATTGTTTCTAAGGCTTTGTAATGAAACTGGAGGATTTTGAGTTGTGCTCATGCTGTACACATATGAACAAATCTTTTCAGAGACTGATCAGGTCTTTGATAAGATTCAGCAGAGGGCCATGGATGTTCTCTACTGCAAGAAAATAATTGAGTCTCTTTTTGCTCATGTCAAAGAGAAGAGGTCAGAAGGGGCATTCCAAGCTGTTTATGTCAATGCAGCATGTATCACATTTGACCCACCATGAAAAAGTAGAAATTCCAGGATCTCCAGGAGTGCTACAGACATCTTTAGATGGTCATCCTTAAAAATCTCAGGGAGCAGATTTCTCTGTGTTTTTCAACGGTTACCAAAACCATTGTAGAAGTTACTTTGTCAGTACTATGTGGTTTGTCGTCCACAGTCCCGGTTTCTCTGAATTTGGCTATGAGAGATGCAACAGTGCTGTGTAAAATTGGTGGTCTTTCTGGGTGTCGGTTGTTGAAGTCTGTAGTTACGATTCCCTGGACAGCAGAATTATCAGTTCCATCTTCCGTTATCTGTCACAAACAACAAAAGTTTTGGAGTATTTGTTTTGAACCACAAGAGATATTGCAAATGTAATTGCGTCAATACATTTTCAAGACAATGCTGGTATCTTTTGAAATGCTACATGATCACCTTCCCATTGAAAAACTTGCCCTTCATCTAATAAAGCAGCTTTCAAAATAGTGGCCATGTTCTGGTCATAGTCTAAAAGATCAACCATTACTTGCTGGATATTCAGCAAATATATAAAGTATATTGTTGAGATTTTTATATACATTATAGCAAAATATGTAAATTGTCTGGGCCTATCAATTTATAACACAGGCAGAAAGTCATTCCTGATGACCAGGTTAGCTGTGCAGAGTTCTCAAGTTCATTCAAAAAGAGTCACAAGGCTGAAACAGGTCAAGGTTTCAGACAGTCCAAATGTCAGCAAATGAGATATCAAACAGGCCAGCGAGATCAGGAGGAAGACACAGAAACAAGAGTTGAAAGAAGCAATACCTCCCAGGTGTATAGGATGTAAACGAATGATGGATGCTAGTAAAGCAACTGACATCTTAGCGTTCAATGAAAAGTTGCAGCTTAAATAAATGGCAGGTGATGATTGCGAAAAAAGGACCAGGTGAAGTGAAGGATATTAAATTGAGAGCAAGTAAGGCAGAAGTCCAGGGTGCTGAATGAAGTGGCATTACATTAACTCTAAAAATAAAAACAGCTTGGACATGCATAGTCATTCATTGGTACGGAGACACTACTTGCTCCAGTAAAGCCAATTAAATATTGTATATCCAAGAGTCAAGATCTACAGTCTTTACAAATACCCACATTAAATGCACTAGTTATTAGATTCTCTGAAGATTCAAGGTTCTTATATTACAGAGCTGGTGTTCAGATAGCACTGAAAGAGAAAATGCAAGTAAATAAATAAGTAAATAAATAAAATATCCTAATGTACAGAGATAGGGTTTCTCTATTTTCCCTAATAAGTGAAACTGGACCTGACATACACTGCCGGAGAGAGCGAGAGAACGAGAGCGAGAGCGAGAGTGAAACTATTTCCAGTTTTCATGCCATGGCATTTAAATTTACATTTACAGCATTTATCTGGTGACCTTATCCAAAGTGACTTTGTATTTCTCTTACTAGATATTACCTCTCATCCTTGTACAAATAAGCAATATTGGCCAAGAAGGCAATCACTGTTATGATTTCAAGTCAAGTCACAAAAGATCCTAAATAAAATGAAGAAGCTGTGTTTCATTAAAGTATTTAAAGTATTTCATTAAAACATGTAAGTGCTGCTGCAGCTGAGTAAACCAGAGAGTCTTTAGTGACCATTTCAACACAGACTAGAGACTTAGACATTCAAACATCCAGTGAAAGTTTATTATATCAACTGGGTTCTGATATGATGAAATGGTGGCATATAAGCAGTGGTGGACAAAACCAGATATGCCCTAGGTAAATATTATTCCAGTAAATAAAGTAATAAAGATAAAAAAAATTATCCACTTTAAGTAAAAGTACAAAAAAGAAAGATCAACATTTCTTTCGTTTGTTTATGTTACTTTTTATGCACACATATGCCACAAGTATCAACAGTGCTTGCATAATATAGTGGAGTAAAAAGTAAGATATTTGACTTTGAGATGTAGTGGAGTTAAAGTAAAAAAAATTATCCAAAATGTACAAACTTTAATAAAGTAAAGATACTCAAAAAACTACCTACGTACAGTGCCATATTACATTTATTGTGTACAAGAACTATGTAAGGTATATATGTATATCTAATCAGGGGCAGCACGGTGGCTCGGTGGGTAGCACCGCTGCCTCACAATAAGAAGGTCCCAGGTTCAATCCCGGGGGGGCTTGGGTCCTTTCTGTGTTGAGTCTGCGTGGGTTTACTCCGGGTACTCCGGTTTCCTCCCACAGTCCAAAAACATGTGTGTTAGGTTAATTGATTACTCCAAATTGGCATTGACTTGTGTATATATGTAACTGGTGTTGAAATGAACTTGTGTATGGATATAACCTTACATGGCCGCTGATGCCGATAGCGACGTTAAAGAAGCCAAATAAATAAATAAATAAATATCTTATCAGAATATGTTATTTCTACATACCACGACAAATAAGTATAACTAACATTTTGGCACCAGTTTGTAGGTCAAGCTTGTCTTTCTCTTTACTTGCTTATAGTGTATATGTCTGGTGAGTCTGGGGAAGCTCAGCTGTAAAAGAAGGTAGATGTGTTCATCCATCCACCCCCTTGCCCACAACCCCAAAAAGTTTGCTGACAGTCATTTTGCTTGCCAATCGCACGTACGCCACAAGTAGCTCCAGACGGGTCAGAAGAGAACAGAAGAGATTATATGAATTTCTTCAGCACAGTGAAGGTATGATTTCATTTGAAATGATCTTATACTTTACTGTGAAGGTGAACTATTACATGGGTATTGTCAAGAATGCCTGTTGTAAACTATAAAGCAAAATTACTATAACTATTAAGTTATCAATTAATAATTGGCTGAATACAATTACAAAACACATTCACACTGACTGATGAATCCTCATTACAGAGCATATGTAATAAACTACACGCTGTGGAATGATACACATATGGGATAATTACAGTGGTGCATCCTTACAGTGTTTGTGCATGATTTATAATGTTCTGTATTTTTGCATAAATATGACATTAAACATTAATCAGATTTGCACAAAATGTCTGCCATGTACTCTACTGTTCATTGTTTTCCTGATGGTGGACTCATAAACGTTAACATTAGACAGTGTTAAACTGGGATCCTTTAGTTGCTAAAGGATTGTTACACATTATTACAATTACACACCAATCTCTTAATAGATGATATTGTAACATTTTCCATCCCAACAACTATTTCTCTTTCTTTAGAAGGCTGTCTTGTTCATAACATAATACACTTCCACAAACACCTCTTACAGATCAAGCTGTGATAGATCCATGTTTTCTTATTGCAAGTGTATGTCCATTTATGCCTGACTGCCATTTAGTTTATTGACATCAACTGAGTGAATTCCACCTTCAAATTAACTGCTAAGCCTAGAGTTCTGCATATTTTTTAAATTGACATATATGCAATATTTGATACTTTTTTTCCTCAAATAATACATAATATTTATTGACAGGTATAACATTTCTGTCTCATTTGTTAAACTGGGTTTTACTTTACCTACCTGTTGTACTTGTAAATGCTCATGAAGGGACTAAACTGGAGACACAAACTGGCAACCATATAACTCCTAAATGTTAAACTGGTAGGAAGCACATATCAGTCAACTACAGTATAAACAACTGGTTAAAAAAAAAAGTAACACAAATAAATGAAATAAATCTAAGTTCAAAAGAGACAGCAGTTTGCACCTATACAAAGCAGAATAAATAATAAAAGAGCTCATGTAGTACAGCGATACGCACTAGCCCAACACCATGTTGACCTTGGTTTAAGGCCCAAAAGTAAAGTGCAAGACCTCACACACAAGCAAGATTGCCCCATGAACCCAAGCAGAACAAGTGGGATAGAAAAAAAAAAAAGGAAAATCCATTTAGTTTCTTACTCGCAGGCAGTGTATGTCAGATCAAATTCCGGGATTTTGGACTCTTCTAGGTTGGCTTTCTAAATAGGTTGGCATAATTTATGATTTTTGGGAAAAAAACTAAATAAACAACAGTATCTAAGGTTATAATAATAATAATAATAATAACAATAATAATAATAATAACAAGAAGAAGAATACTTCTGGTAAAGGTTTCCTTGATTGTTTAATAGTGCTATTATATTTTTTTACCTCAAGTGTGTTTGGATAGTGCCATACAAATAAAATAGCATCATATAAACAATAATATAACAATTCCATGAATAACAAATCTACACATCTGCCATTGTTGGGTTGTCGCTATACCCCCCACCAACTCCTCCTCCATGCAGTTAGAGGAGCTCAAGTTCCACTGCTGGACTCACACTGAGACAATACACAAATACTCTTGTTATAGTGGAACTGTACATCTTACAGGTAGTGTGTCTACAAACCCATCATTCTCTAACCACTCGCTCAGCTCAGGGTCAAGAGAGCACACACACAGCTCTATCCAGCTTGACTGGAATAGAAAGGCTGTAAGTATAGTATCCAAGGAAACACAAATCCATTTCTTCCCTGAGACATCTATGGTTAAAAAAATAGCAACCGATCAAGTCAACACATCTGTCAGTATGTGAGCACAACTGTATTTCAGTATCCTCCTGTGCAGATAAGGCATGTTACATGAGGTTGCGTGCTGTATTTTGAAGGAATAGCTGCTATGGGATTGGTCACTTTGAGCAGCAGGTGCACTTCGAATAGTGACGTTAAAATTAATTAATAGGCTGTTTCACACCTAATGTGCCACTTCTGCACAGCACGTGTATTTTATCTCTCACCTGTTTGCTATTAAAACACACATAAATACATAAATATATTTTGGTCATGATTTATGTTTAATAGTAAAGCATGTTAAGTATGTTAGGTGATAAATTATAATCTCAAAAAATGTTACATTTACATTGGGTATTATATTTTTATATTATATTTAATTTATTTAAATTCAGGGTGTTAAGTGATGTGTTGCAAGTACAGCAAGCTGCTTGTATTTTCTTTTATTTCAAAGGAGTTATTATGGCATTAATCTGTAATATTTATAGTTTATCTTGTTACTTTCCTCCCTAATGTGTATAGCAATTTCTAGATTCTTCTATCTATCCACCATCATGAATTACACAGTTTAATTTAGCTAAGCTCTCTCACTTCAGCCATTACGTCACTGCTTACAGTTCTTAACGGAACTATTTCAGATGGCTTACAGGTAAATTCTCAGTAAAAACTCACAATGAGCAATATTTTCAGTGTCCATCCTGTTTGGTCTCCGATGCTACAGGGGATGGATCAGCTAATGAGAAGGCTCCTGGGCAAGATAAACCAAGTTATAGCAGAAGAGAAGTGGTGCCACCAAGACTACCAAAGCAACAGCAACATTTTCTTCCTTAGCTCCATCATGTTTATCTGGCCAGCCAGTGCAAAATATTGGTGGTGTGCAGCAGTAAACAACTTGCAGAAATCAACAATGACAGTGCTCAGCAACAGTGTGTTGGTGGCTGCAATATCTGTGGCATGCTGATTGAAACCATGTTTCGGCTGATGACCCTGCCAGGACGTGGCTCTAGATGCCAACTGAGTAACCACACCCACTATATAGGAGCAGACAATCAGCTGGGTAACTTCCCAGGGCTGCATCATATTATCAAATTATTATTATTATTATTTCACTGACATTATCTCCATAGGATCATGGCCAAATAGATATTTTTTAAGTTGTCTAATGTGAAGTGGAGGATGTGCTGCACCTGATATTTTCTTGTGCTTCCTGTATGTATCTGGTGCTCTGTTTGGAGTAGACACTGATGGCTGAAATGTGGGCAGTCGTGTCTGAGACAGGATGATCCAGTGTGAATGGGTGTGTTTGGGGGGGGGGGGCTCTGTAGAGGTAAGCATGACATAAATGGGTTTTTAAAATGGTGTTTGAAGATAGCCAGTGACTTAGCTGTTCGAGCATTGATTGGAAGTTAATTTCACCACTTAGGAAACAGAACAAAGAGGAGTCTGGATGCGTGCCTTCCTCATCCTCTTGTGGTGGTTGGGCAGTGCTAGAAGACCAGAACGTGCATGCTGCAGTGCAGGGTGTGATAAACTGTTCACACCCCTACTATTCTAAAGTACTTGTCATACTGGGCACCCACATAATTTAGAAGGGCATGGGTATAGCTTTGTAGATGTCCATTAATCAATGCAAAAAATAAAATTGGCTCTGAATGAAAGCGTTAGCAGCTCAAGGTTTTTGAAATATTCTAGGGCATAATGGGATACGTGGTGCCTGGAGTGAATTTGCATGCCAAGTTCTGTAGTGATTACTCTCCTGTGTAGCGGTATTAACTACTTCAGGATAAAATCGTCTTTTCCTTAAGAATTCACATGGTGGTGTATTGTGAGAAGGCACAAGTCAAGAGTAGGAAACAAAAAAGATTTAACTACCCCTTAGACTATCCTTTAGAGCATTTCTACAGTGTTTAAACACTTAAGTTAGAGCTTGAACAGCAATCACTGGAACCTGAAGATCATTTACCAAATCCCAAAACTGTGTCTGCAAAATCATAAGCACGATTTCTACGTTAGACTCAGCTCAATTTTCGCAATACACTATGCACTATAACTATAACACTTCTCTACATTAGGCATTGCGTTGAATAGTAAACTATATTTTTATATATTGCTTAACTTTATTTTGCATTTGGCAAAACCTACTCCTCACATGCATGAAGGCTAGTTGCTTAACCGCTTACTTAGGAATCTTATCTCTGGCAGTGTAAAAATGCAACAGATTTAAAAGCCAGAAAGAATCCTCTATCACCCTGCCACCCTTAGTCCCTACAATGCTGATTTTCCAATCACATTCCTGAATATGCCACATGGCATGTTCATTCCAGCTGAGCAGAGTGGTAGAGCATTCTAGTATGTTATCGCTTGCAACAATTTGTACCTCCACTGGGCTGCTGTGGTCTCAAAACTTGTTCACTGACCACCCACAGTTTACTGTCCTCTACATCCCACCAAATTGTTTTGTTTTAATTGCCATGACAATGCAACCATCATCCTCGTACAGGAAAACATTTTCTCAATGCAATGCATGTGCAGAACTTGCTTTTGGTGGCTGGATCCATCACCCTGAAAGATTATTTCCCTTCTGTTTAGAGAACATGTGATGTAGATGAGGAGATGTGGTCAGACCAAAACAGGAGGTATTTGCATTTATTTTGTGTTTAGAGATCTGATTCTTTACATGCTGGGTATATAAATAAAATGGTTTAAATAAAAAATTATTTTTTTTATTATTATTTTTTTATTTTTATTTTATTTCATTACTGTATTGTATTTTTGTAAGTTTCTTTATATATTTCAAAGCATTTTGGTTGACCATATAAGTGTGCTGTTGGTTTGTAGAATGCTCTAGTCATGAATGCATGTTTTGAATATTTTTTGTTTAGAATTTTAGGAAGATTAGCCAAAGAGTCTGAAAGTGTATGTCAAGGTGAAAAACTGTAAGAAGTTAGAAGGTCAGGAGGATATTGATCACAGCAGGCAAGAGGTCAGGCACAACTTTGAAGGACTGGCTACATGAAGCTGACTAGGACAGTGGGTGGTTAAGGTCTGTGGACCAGAAGGTACAGAGGTGAGGTCACACCTCTGCCAAGCTGCCACTGTTGGACAATGCACTTAACGCACAATTGCTTGGATTATATGATGGCTGTAAGTCTCTCTGGATAGGCGTGTCTGCTAAAGGAATAAACATAAATGTAATGCAGAGTAGCACACAACAGTTTCTGGAATTAGAACATTGATAGCTCTTCTAACCCAGAATTAACTGAATTGTGATAAGAAAATGGTAAGTACTAAGTACTAATGTATTCATATTCATTTATGCATGTATTTATTTAAATGCAATTGCATACTTATACAAAGTTTTGGGCTCTTTCTTTCATCCTCTGAGCATAGTGAATAAGCAAGAAAGTAATCTCTTTGCACAGGGGTTTGACACTTATTAGCATGTGGCTTATAATTACTGCTTATGCTTGTTCTTGCTCTCTTTCTGGGGAAAAATAATTAATAAATCAATTTCACACTCAAAATTTTTCTTTGTGTGTGCGGTGGGGATTGAATACATATGTGATTCCCTTTGATTAAATCCCCATTCAGGGTCTATTCCTACTTTGCACCCAGTTTTCCACACGCCATGATACAGAAGTTTGTGAGTGACTGAATGCTTTTAGAACATTGTAGGACATTTTGTATTGAATGCAGCAGTCCTGTAGTTTGACCAGACATTTGTTTTATTATTTTTGGGATGAACACAACCTCTGGACAGAAGCTAATATACATAATTATTTGTTCAAATGTTATTGTATCTGTAAAAAGTCACCTACTTTTGTAAAGTCATCAATAATTGTCAGAATTTGCAGAAAAAAAACAGTTTTGTGTGTTAATATTTATTCTGTTGTGAAAATCAACATTCAATTTAACCAGGGCTGCACAAACTTTTGGCGTAAGCCTGTGGAGTCCAATAAGTTTCTCCATTTCTTGGGGACAATGTATTTCTCCAGCATGCTTGAAAACACATTTCACACCACATTCATATTACTTTCCTGTAGCCAGCATTGGTATCAGTGTATAAGACCAGACCCCCTATTCTCTGCATGTTTTCCCAGCACCAGTCCCATGATATCCATTAGAGGTCACAAGATCTCTGTTGCCTGGCAATGCAGGTCCATGATGTGTGTCCCAATTTATATTCCAAAAGCACTGCTTTGACACAAAGCCAAAACACACTGCTTCCTGTCGTTTAGTGAGTGAACACAGTCATTACCAGTGTGTGAAGAGTCATTCAATTTATTGGCAAGCAGAGATGACCATCAATGCCACCTATCTCCAACTAAGGCAAAACGTCTGGACAGAAGGGAAAAAAACCCCTTGGCCTTTTAATGCAGATAGTATGAAGCAAAGATATTTTGTGTTTGTTTGGGTAACGATTTTATTTGTTAACATTCATTCATGAATTCAGCTCTTGCAAAATATTAAGGACAGTAACCCATTTATCGCTTTGTAATGTTGCCATTGCTTCTTACAACACTTAAAATTATGTTTTGGCACTGATGATACAAAAGTGTTTTAGGTGTTGTTTATTTCTATATAGGTGTCTTGACATTTACATTCCCATGTTTCAAATTTCTATACTGTGGACAAATCAGGACTATAGGCAGGACAGACTACTACCTGTACCATGCAAATCTTCTCCCATCTTTTCATGCGACATTGTTTTTTAAATATTTAAATATTTAAATAATTTACATATTTGTTGACGAACTTTAGATTCCCTGCTCATCTTTGCTCCTCAAGGACTCAACAGTTTATGGATATGGCATTTTAAGAGTATTATAATCACCTGTCGACATGACCTGTTTGCAATCACATTATCAGTGGATGCAACCTAATAAATGAATTACAGTCCATTAAAAAAGGAATAAAATCAAATGCGACATTTTGACCATCCATGGTAAAACTTTAAAAAAATATATTTAATTGTGGTTACATTTCTAACTACAATTATTAATGAATCCCTAAAGTATATTTTAAAACATACAGAATAAAACAAAATGCAAAAACGCATTTTAAGATATTTTCTTTTTCTCTTTTGTAGAAATCAAGTTGTTAGCACGTCATTAACGTCAATTTCGGCTAAAGTAAAAAAAAAAATAAGATCAATGGTTACATCTGTTTGCAATTCACATAAGTTTATTAAAAACAGCTGTACATAACGGGCATGGAAGTAGTTTAGTACTGATTTATAAATATTTTTTATTTTATTTTAACTGCACTATAGTGTTCCTGTGTGTGTGTGTGTGTGTGTGTGTGTGTGTGTGTCCTGTTATGACCCCTGTTCCATCCTCTTCAGGGTTTGTTCCCAGTGTCTGTTCTGTGCAGCCAAATTGGATTGGATATAGAAAATTAATACATTAATCATTACTGTATGTCCAATATATTTAGGGTTTTATGTAACATGATGTTTAATAAAAAAAAGCAATTTTCTGTAAAATTCTTTGCAAGAAAAATTATAATATTAACAGGCCTTATTGTTCCACTTTCAGCAAGAGGAGTACTGGGACAACCAATTTATGATTGTAGGAGTGTGTATGTGTTTGTGTTGTTGTGAGATTTGTCGCCTGAGCACCTAAGCAACAACAAAAATAGCATAATTGAAGGAAGTGAATGTGGCACAGGTTTTGTGTGTCATGAACCATCATTAAAGGGGTGCAAAGCCCAACGGAACTCGTTAGAAGATGGGGGAAGCATCTGTAAATAAGCTTAATTGGGTAGATGTGTCAGAGTAAAGACTATGCTCCTGCTGACAAAAAACAGAAGCTATAACATGGCACCCTCTGTGGTTGTTTGTTAGGGTCGCAGTACTGAGCAAGAGAGAAAAGGGGGGACATGAAAAGTGAATAATTAACCATGAGATTCAAAGCTAGAAAAGCCTGCAGGTATCCAGGAGCAATCGAGTGATCTTAGGTAAGGTTTAAAGAGATACAGATTGCGATTGTAGAGTTAAGAGCAAAAGTTTGCAAATCTACCACTAAGTATATAAAGAACCCACCGGGATTTTGTCACTGCTTTGGAGAAGCTGCCACAGTACTTAATGTTTCTTGCACACTTAAAATAATTCAAATTCTGAAAAATGATATGAAAGGGGAACATTGGCATGATGGTGTCCCTATTTTCATTATTTCCTATGTTCCAAAATTTTGCCCAAACATTAAGTTCCTTTCATCTTTGGTCTGTCCAACAGGTCTCAAAAAACTACAATGGGGTGGCAATAACTACCAGACATTCTTCCCACAGAAACTCAAAACTACAGTCATGGCACAACAAGTCATAATAAAAAAAGATAGATAGACCGATAAAAAGGCAAATTAGATCAAATAAATGTAGTGTTGTATACAGCTTAGGCAATTAGTTAAAATGTTTGCAATAGTACATTGAAAACAATCACACACAAAATAAATAAATAAAATCCTAATTATCGGGTCACTGAAACAGTGGTAATAGGTGCCAATTCCTAAGGGCCTTAGTTCAAATCCCAAGTGGGGCTTGCAACATGAAGAGGGGTGGTTTGTTTATGAAACCCTGCAATAGATTGTTACTCTATCTAGGGAGTACCAGTGCATAAGTCCAGCAAGTTTTTATATTTTGTTCCAGACCATTTTCCATGACACTGACTAGGATGTCTGAATAATACAGAATTATCTTCTTAATTAAAATTTGCCTTTCACGTGTCTCTGGAGTTGTTTACACTGACTCAACTGTTCTAAGTTTTGGTGGAACTTGGTCTTAACCCACTCTATCACTTGCCTTGTCTGCCCCAAGCTCTTATTTATACCATAAATCCAATTTTGACTGAAATCTAATATTTTATGGCTACATTGTCACACTGCATTGCTGCCAATGTGAACTCAGGGATTAACGTGAAAAAGTGAAGAAATACATCAGAATATGTAGACTGCTTCATAATCACCCACCAGAGTAGCATTACATCTCATTTCATATCCTTATCACTCAATTTACAATTCACCCGTCTACAAATATGTACAAAACCGATCACCAGTTTAGCATGGTAAGGTGTTGCAACATAATGTCAATATCTGTAATGAAAAAGGCAAGGCAATTACTTCCAAAGCCTAGCTCATTAGTGAAGAGCTAAATTAGAGGCAACGAGAGAAGGGAGTAAAAGCCAGCAGGGAATGAGTTCAGTGTATGGCTGAATTAACAATGGTTTTTGATAAGCTAAATATCATAAAGGATAGCATGGCACCACAATGCTTTACAAAATAAAAATAGCACTGTCACCTCAGAGCTCCAAAAATCTTAGTTCAAGCTGCTGGCTGTGTGGAGTGTGCATGTTCTCCTCTTGCATTTTAAAGCACAATAAGCCCCACCATGACTTTGTGTGTGCTCATGTAAAGGATTTGCATTAGAAACTCCACATACAATGCCAGGGCATTTTGTAAATTTGCTGAAATCTTAATCCTGGTCCTGAATTCCCTAAAACATTATTATTCCAAAAATGTAAAAGTTTTACTTTTGGTTACTAAAGTTAAGATTAGGTTTGGGGTTAGGTTTGGGTGTAGTATTAATTAGCTACTTTTATCTTTATTAAGTCTTTAATTTTTTTAAGACCCTGATAGTAAAACAAAACTTTGTGTCTATTGTGAACGGCCATAACCCATTCACCTACAATTAAGGTACTGGACTCTGGATCAGAAGATTTAGGGTTCAAGCACCAAAACTGGCAAGTTACTGTTGAGCAAGGTCTTTGACTCAAAAATGTACTAAAACCACTCTCAGAGGCACAATACAACTAAACAAGAGGGATTCTGCTTTTCCTCCGAAGATCAGTCGGAATAATTAAATATATGATCTATGGAATATACTTCCAGAACTGTAGAATTAAGAGATTATGTTGCTGCACCTACTCTGTCATTTTCCGAGACCTTAGCACAACCTCAATCACAAAGTTAAAATACCTTCAATTTAGCTAACGTTGTTGACTGTCAGAATGATGTGCTCCAGGAGCAGACCAGAAGTTTCATCCTCTTTCATGGCTCTATTTTGACCCTTCCACAGCCAGCTGCTTCAAAACATTCTGCTACACTTCCTCTATAAAATATTCCCCATTAACACCTCCTTGTCGAGTCTTGATGCACTTACTCCGTTGGATTGTTTATGTTTCTGGTCCAGTTTCATCCTGTTCATGGTTTGTCTGATCCTGTTTTTGTTTCATGTATCTTACGATGTCTTGTGGTCTCAGATTTTAGCTTCCTGTACTGTGCATTTATGTATTTCCGTGTTAGTGTGTAGCATTCCTGTGTCTTTAAGCATGTCCTTAAGTCTTGTGTAGTATTGTTTGTTTTCTTTATTCTAGTCCTGAGCCTCATGTGTCCCTGTCAGCTTAAGTCATAACCCTGTGTATGCCAGCCATGTCTCATTATCGTTTGCCTAGCCTATTAGCCACTCTCTGTTTACACTTTGTGTTAAGCTAAACTGTTGAAACCATTATCTGTTTCCACTCATACATTTTTATTTTATTTCTGCACTTTTTACAATAGACATTGTCACAAAGCAGCTTTACATTGATATGTAAACAAGTGTAACAATTGAGTTATATTTGTCCCTATTTGTCCCTGATGAGCAAGCCAATGGTGACAATGGCAAGGAAAAACTCCCTGAGATTAAAGGAAGAAACCTTGAGAGGAACCAGACTCAGAAGGGAAGCCCATCCTCTTTTGGGCAATAAACATACTTAACATTATATAATAAGCATTTAAATGAATTAAGTCTATTAGGAGATGGTGCATCTTAGGCATGGCTGATCCTTCCGTCTGATTGGAGAGGGAGCATATTCGGGATGGCTGATCGTTCCGTCTGATATAATCTCTTGTAGCAGGGTCATACCTAGAAGAGGCAAGCTCCGGTAATTTGACTGCTGGGACCTCCTATTAGTAGCACCGTGCTTGGTTTACCAGAGCGGTCAAAAAGACTGCAGAATCTGTACATAAGGGTGCATGTATTGATGCATAATCTTTGCTAGATAGTAAAAATCAAATTCAAATTGCACAAATCAAATAATTTCGGTTCAAGATTAGCTAGCATTCAGCTAGTGAGGTGGGGCTGTTAAAAAGCATGTTATCTTGTCAATCATTAAGCAAGATGATCTGATTATTTATCTGTTTGTGGCCACAACATTATACACACTCTAAACCTGACTTTATAGAGAGGTGACAGAGAAAACTAAAGCATTTCAGTCCAGAATTCGTTTTTATATTTCACATCAACCAATGATATTTCTTTCTGTTTTACAAAGAGAGTATTTAATTTTAGAATAAGTCCTTTCCACTACATGTTTCCCATCTGGAATTTTTCTGTTGTTCAGGCCCCATTTGTCTAAGCTAATTTTTTAAGGTTACTTCAAATGTTACATCTAATATTAAATATATTATGAAGCGATTAAAAACTAAGCATTTGATATTATTTCATTGAACAAAATCAACAGGAAAGCAAATGAAAGGTCAAAGAAAGTTGTTTGATTACTTTAATGAGATGCAAACTGAATTATGGTAATTGAGTAGCAAGTGACAAATTAATGGGCGTGAACAGAAGCACACACATTGCCACACATTGACCGTTCATTAGGGTGTATGGTCACTCAAGACTGCCAAAACACACTGACAGTGATGGGGCATGGACATGTCGAGCAGTTATTGTGGGATCTTTTTTTTTAGTCATTTTAAAATGTCCCCCTAATTTTTAGCTATCTGTTAGAGCTATGTGGCTATGCTCATAGCTTTCCATCCGATAGATATAAATGTGCATTCAAATCAAGCACAGATTCCCACAGCTCCACACTCTGAACGTACTGCAGTCTAATATATCTAAGACCTTGACATGAAGAGGTATTATGTTATTATAGTTATAACCAACTTAATTCATGATTGAATCTGTAAAATGTATGTACCCTGCAAGTGATTATCATTGTATTGCAAATGTAAGACTTCAGAAAGTGCTTTTCGTGAATCACTTGGGTGTAACACCCTAGCTGTCCATCGCAGGGACCTGGGTTTAAATCTTTTAAGCTGGGTCAGGCTTCACATACGCACATTGACTGCGTCTAAGGGATGCAAGGCCAGTAAGAAATCACTCCCTGGTTCTGCAACAGCGACCCCTACCTACACACATACGCAAGTGCTGCCAAACAGAAAAAGAAAATATATTATTCATTTTTATAAAACATGTTAATATGGTGTAGTTAACAGAGCATGTGTACAGTTGTTTTAGACTAGAAACAGTAGTTTTACAGTAGCAGCATATTTGGTTAATGCTGCCACAACACAGTTATGCAACCCCTGTATAATATTACTAATTGCAAAACCTAGTGATTTCACTAAAATGTCTGTTTCACTAAAAGTTGGGTTAAACCATGACTAACCTTTTGGGAACTCACTAATGGAAATTGATTTGCTTTAGCATTGATGTGTTTATTTAAACATAGCCCGGGGTATTCAAGGTGTTTTGCAACCATGGCAAAGAATAAGGAACTTAGCAATAGCTGACAGAGGAGAAGATTTTATTGTGGCAGGTGAAGTAATACATGCAAGACCTTGAATGACATTGGGAGCACTGTACAAAAGTTCAAATGTATGGCAAAGCAGCAAACAGGCTTGGCCATGGAAGAAAGATGGACATGATTCAGATCTCTTCCTTGACTAGCACAATAACAATATCACAAAACAATGCTTTCTTTCCATTACATAATATAGCTAACTTCAGAAATATGATTTCTTTTTAAGATGTGGAGAAACTGGTCCAAGCATTTATAACCTCGAGGTTTGAAAACTCTAACGCTTTACTTGGATAATGCAGCAGTCCGAGTATTAACTAGAACTAGAACTAGAAAACGTTATCATACAAGTCATGTTCTGTCGTCTCTACACTGGTTACCAGTGAAATTTCGTATTGATTATCAAATACTTCTTGTAACATATAAAGCTCTACATCGTCTGGCTCCACATTATCTGAGTGAACTCTTAGAATCTCTCTCTAACTCGTCTACTTCATTCACAAGGTACAGGACTTCTTTCAGTTCTGAGAATTAAAAAAACGGGGGAAAGCGCTCATACTTCCCCCAGCTATGGAATAACCTTCCCACATTAGATCTTTTACATTATTTAATGTAATTGTTATTATTTGCTTAATTTTACTGTTAATACATACGTGACTATTTCAGTTAACATCTAGGCCACGAAGGCCGAAGGTTTCTTCCTTCTAAATTCAGGGAGTTTTTTTCTTTCCACTGTCGCCCTAGGCTTGCTCAATTTGGGATTGGCCTTTTAAGATAATACAATATTGTGAAGCTGCTTTGAGACAATACACCATTGTAAAAAGTACTATATAAATACATTTTACTTGACATTTACTATCTTACC
>JAVSBV010125177.1:3314-18452 GCA_033117975.1 Parotocinclus spilosoma
ATATATATATATATATATATATATATATATATATATATGTGACATGAAGGTTAAGTCTTGAGACTTGTTTGTGACTTACAAATATGTGACTTACTCCTACCTCAACAACCTGTATTATTTTAATAACAAAATACATTCAAAGCAACCTTTATTCAAGCCAGGGTCACTGGTGGTTCTATCCATAAAGTATTTTTTCTTTCAGGTACTTTGTTCTGGTTATTCTGTCAAAAATAATAATCGCTTGTGTCCCCACTTGGTGAGACTAACATACCTGTGCAAGGCAATGTGTATTTCCTGCACTGGCCACATGGGGTGCTAGTTGAACAGTCTTGTTAAATTGGCAGGCATTTCCATAGCTTGCCATGGCCTGTACCCAATAAAATCAGTACTTGTTGATTTTCTGAATGTTTAGATAAGACAATGTCTGCAGCTGAGAATTGAAGTGGCTGTGTTTGGCCAAAAAAGAGAGTGATAAGTGCTTTACCAAGCTCCTCCAGGAGAATCTGACATTGGTGCAATTTGCACTTATTGCTTCACTGCTTAATTTCAGTCCACAGAATATACACCATTGTAAAACATTACCAAAGGCCAGTGGGCAATCATCAGTGTCAGCTATATTGCTATAATTGTGTCTAGGATGTCAACTACTCTTCTGGTGTTTCATGGTTTCTCTTGCATTCAGAGTTGCATCTTTGTGCAATGTCCTCAAGGGGGCGCTAAGTAAGAGCTATTATGCTTGTGGTTAGTTATTAATAATTTCTAACTAGTATATCAGTGCTGTTTATGGGAAATTGGGGTTTCTGTTGGGTTGAAATCTATCATTGTGGTTGAACTTAACCAATCCACTATGATGTGGTGAAGTCAATTCTTCAGTTTTAAAAGGAAGATTTTAGTGTTAACTTTGGACTGTCAGGACGTGTAACTCTTACAAAATAATTCATATTTTAAATAATTTTAATGAACACTTAAACTACAGCATGTTTAACTATTCATAATGATTACTGCTCAATCATTTTTATTTTATTTTTACATGGTTTCTCCTGTAACCACATGATACCCATACTAAAATCATTAAGATACTTAATAGATTGTATTGAATTACAAAAGATGTTTCTTTAAAATAAATAATGACGTCTAAAATAAATGACATTTAGAATAACTAAGGTAACAGCATCATCATTAAACATACTGGAAAGAGAAAGTAAGAATTTAAATTTGGGCTTCTCACAAACTTCGAGAGCCAATTAAAACTGCCCATTAAACATATGACTTGTGATATGTTCAATAATTTTCAGCATTGGGTATATATTAGTCAGATCAACACAAAAGCATCATTAAATAGCATAAATTAAATCCCAAACTGTTAGCGGTCGGCCTAGCTCCTCTGCCGCCACCAGAGGGAGCCGACCCACTCAACTAGGCACAAGCAGGAGCCGCACTATTCCCGCTGCCGCCACCAGAGGGAGCCAACCTGTTCCTCCAGCTGCCTCCACAGGGCACCAGAGTTGTAGTCCTCGATGGCCGCGCTGTACCACAACTCCCAGAAGGCTCAGGGCCAATCAGGCCCAACCAGGTGCACCTGGCTGAATCTCTACTTTTAGATCTCTGTGCTCTCCTGCACAAGGCTAAGCGCTAGGGAAACTGGTAACAGCGGGCCTCGTAGAGGGTTGCTGGTAGCTCCAGGTGGGCGAGGTAATAAATAACTTTTCAGGGCAAGGTCAGGTGTAGGTGTGATTCCTTTTGGTGCTCTCTCCATGCCGGAGAGGCACCCCACTCTGTCACTTTCGGTCTACAGGCTCTTCCGTTCTCTGTGTATGGTCCTCTTCCAAGCCGAGAAGGACTGCCTTCTGTTTTCTCTTTTTCCCCTGCCTGGGTCTCCGGTTTCTTGGGTGATTCGTTCCACATCGGAGCGAATCACACTGTTTATTTCTTTTGTTGCTTAAATCAAGAAGGATTAAGATAAGAAAACGAATGTGTAAATTTAAAGAAGCAAATTAATAAATGAATAAATAAAAGTGAGACAGAAAAAAAAAACCCTAAATGGAAATGCAAGTGCACCACGACTGCCCTGTTATGTTCTGTTAATTCCCCATTAAAAGTTTCTTCCTCTGTCTGAGCCGCATTAGAGCGGCACAACACTGTGGTGGCACGTTGGGTTAAGGCATTTGCTCACAACGTTGTAGACCCGGGTTCGAACCCTGTCGACCCCGATACCCAACTCGCCACCACCTCTCACTGTTGGTTGTTATTAATTCAATACTCATTTCGTTATTGTTAATTATTTTATTTCTACCTACGAGCATTCCCCATACTCTCGCAGCTGGGCTTATTCGTGCTGGTCCACATATAGGACCAGCGCGCCGCACTTGGGTTCAGACCCAGCGAGAATCGTCACACAAACTGAGCAAGCCTAGTGTGACAGTTGAAAGGAAAAACTCCCTAAGCATTATAAGGAGAAACCTTGATAGAACCAAGACGCAAAAAGGAACAGATGCTCCTTGGGTAGATGTTATATGTAAGAATTAATTAAGTCTAATGAATAAATTAATTGTCATTTAAATTAACGGAAATTACAGACATATTAACAGAGATCATATATTTTAAAATTATAAAAATGTAAGTAAAATAACAGGTAGATAAAGCAAAATATTATAAAATAAGTATAATAAAGAATATAAAGGCATATATAAAGGAAATATATAAATATAAAGGAAGAACAGCTTGAGTGGGGCTGAAGCAGGGAAACACCTTAGTGTGTAATGTGGTACCGAAACGCAAGTTAGGGGAACAGAACTGAGTGAACATGACTAAAATGTATACTGTAAAGTAAAATATTATTTTTTTCTTATTTTAGAACTATACAAGGCATATGGAATGACAACAGTGACAATGTTGATGACTTGCATTAACCTGTTGCTAGTTTTACGTTTTGCACTGCAGTGTCTGTCTTGGCTGACTTATGATCTAAATCAACAGGCATATCTGCTCAGTGCACATGCTCACGCTGGAGAAGAGCATCAATGGGTTCATATGACAAGCCGAAAAAAGGGGGAGAGTGTGTCTAAGCTCAGCATGGCTTTAAAGCCATTCTGTCTTGCATATATGCAGTAACATCAGAGCACCACATCCACTCAGGAGTCCAGCTGCGTTGTCGAACCTGCCTACCCCCATTGCGTTGAGGACTAGCAATCTTGTTGTGTGTCACTTCATGTAATAAATAGCTGGGAGCAGCTTGTGGTGGCCTGGTGGGTGGCTTGAGTGTCGGTTGTCTCTTTTGGTTTGCAGACCCAGCGTGATAGGAGGGGAGAAATGGAATTAATGTGGAGCCGGATGCAAATTAACTCAATTCTCAATTTCTCAGTCATAAAATCAAGCAGAAAAATAGAGTCAGTAAGGTAATGGTCTACATGGCCCTAATCCCATGTCTGATATGAATCTGTTCAGATTAAAAACAGAAATTAGAGGTCGAATCCAAGCTGCATTACGTGTTGCCAGGCACAAACTGGGTTTCCCCGTGTTTTCAGCAGCAGCAAAACTAGATTTCTTTTTCTGTCCCCTCAGGGCTGAAAACTCATCTGAATCTTACTACATCCTGGTTTCAGTCATGGCAAGATGATATGGCATCACAGACTTGTTAGGTCTTAACACTTTTGCAGCCCTACCTATGACATGCTGGTATTCCAAATGTACAAATCTCGGCATGTACCATTGCTCCAGCATATCCTCATACGCTGTCAGAAATCAGACACATAGCAGCATTAAGGAACAATGTCTAAGAGAGCAGAGCACAGCATTTTTATGGCATCTAACAGGCTGAGGAGCATTATGGGTTATACCGTTTTTGGGTTATAAGGGTTTGTGGTTGAATTGTAGTGGGAGATCATTTTCTTTCCAAACATGTGTGATTGGATTGAAAGAGCCATACTGCTCACAAAAATATGGGATATTTTAATATTAAATATCCCATAATTAAATATCCTATAATTTTTGTGAGCAGTGTGTTTATGAAGCTCAGCCAAAATGTTAGATAAAACTGCACTAAACAAGGCTATTTACTCAAAACAGCCTCAAACAAATATTTGAAACCACACCTTCTGCCATTAACAATAAAATTTGATGTGATATGGGGCGAACAGGGAGCACTAATTCCTTATTTAAATGCACTGATATCTGCATAATGCTCAGGTTATTGTCAAAGTGACAATTGAGACGATTGGTTTTGCAATGCAACGGTATAAAATGCCTCAGTAACACGGGATAATGATAACATTATGTATATCGTGCCGTTTGTAAATAAAATAGAGCTCAAAGCGGTTCACATAGTAGTTCAAACAGTAAAGACACAGACAATACAAAATGGCATATACTATTACAAAAATTAGACTTTAGATATATTCTGAATACCACGTCTTCAGGATTTCCATTAAGTCAATAGATATGTAGAAGCACTACCGTAATGTAAAGTTAGTATAAAAAAATTGTATAAAAAAAGTATTTTAAGATTATTCAGGCAGCCTGTAATAATGATGGTAATTTTGAGTATTAATAGTCACCTAAGAGACTTGACCTCATTTGCATTAGAATTTTATCCAGACACAGCCGTGTCCCACTTGTTTTCTGGTGCTTAAGAATACCATTCCAACAAAGAAAGACATCAATTTAAACAGGTTTGCAAATGTTCTGCCCATTTATTTAAAGCAAAAATACATTTATAAATTGATGGTCTTTGCAAAACATTTGCATTTTTACATTGTTACTTATTGTTGAGGCAGTCAAAAGAGTCACATGACGATGCGTTACGCACATGGACCTAAAACGAAAATGTGTCATTTTCCACTTTTATAGCAGGTTTGCATTTTCCCATTATACATTGCTGTTATTGCTGTAAACTAATGGCAGTTAACACTTGACTAGACATATAGCTACACCACAGTGCAAAAGTCTTAGACATTCTACATTTTTCAGTTTATATTCTTTATCCTTATCCTTTATTCAAGTTTTAGTGGTCACTGCACTTTGTAGTTCTACAATTACAGACTGTAGTCCATCTGTTTCGTTACATACGTTATACGTCTCTGTTCCCTAATGGTCAGGACCCCCACAGTACCAGCACAGATCGGGTACTTTTTAGGTAAATGTTGTACTTTTATGAGTAGATCAGACACAACAGTGCTGCTGGAGTTTTAAACTGCCTCACTGTTACTGCTGGACTAAAAAGATTCACAAACCAAAAATGTCCAGCCACCTGTATGTCAGTGTCGCACAGTGGCAAAGTGTATTGTGGTCAGATAAATCAGTATTCCGGGTCTTTTTTTTGAAGAAAAGGACACCTTGTGCTCCAGACCAAAGAAAAAAGGCCGACCCACACTGTTAGCAATGAACAGGTCCAAAATCTAGGGTCCGCTATGATAGGGGACTGTGTCAGTGCCTTAGGCGAAGGTCATTTACACTTCTGCAGAAAAGAACATTGAAATCTTAGAGCAACATATGCTTCCTCCAAGGCATCAACAAGAAGATGCAAGACCACTTATATGTACAAGTAGGTCAACACAGCAGATTAATGACCGGTGCTTGGCGCTTTTAGCGTAAAATATTTGCAGATGCTTGTTGATCCATTTGAGAAACAAATAAAACTGAAAGCATCCTGGGAGGTTATGGAAAATGCATTGCTTGTACTGAATGTGTGTGGCATCTCCTGTAGTTTTGCTCAGCAATCTAGGATTAGCAATTGATTTTTTACAAACATTATTTTAGTGGGGCACAGAAACATTTTAAAACTGGTCTGGTGATGTCTTAAGCTCATACTATTGCATATGACCCTATGCTGGTTTGTACTGGTCACTGGCAGTCAAAACACAACATATGCTGGTATATGTTGGTCGTCAATGTTCAATAGAGAATGCTCCCTGGTGTATTCTGATCACCAGTATTCAAAACGAAAGAAATACTGATTTATGCTGGTGGTGGTTCTATAGTGAAATTTGACAGTTTAGTTAATTAAATGTTTGCTGTCATTTTTGTCCACTGAATAACACAAAGAGCAACATAAACTTAACTTCTCTCTTTTCCCCAGATGAAAGATCTTGCAGTATAAAACCAGCCAACCAAAAAGATCCATCAAGATGACCTGAGCACAAGCTGCTCTGAAGTTCAAGCAGAAAGGTCATTCAAACAGTGAAAACTGCACACCACAGTGCATCACTGCACAAACAAAAAGCCAGAACATTGTCTAATATTTAGAGGATTGAGGATGTTCAGTCGTTTTGTCTTCTTGAGCATCCTGGAAAAAAGTGACGTACTGAAAAGGCTTGATGACAAGAATTGAAAGTGCTCAGCAGAAAGTGAATGAGAATTTAAAAGAAACACTTTTAACATACTGAAACATGTTTGTGTTGAGGTATGCAGTTTTTTCACGTACCAGGCTAAAGGGACAAACTACACATGGTGTCATTAGTGTTAAGCTATATCAGATTGGAGTGCCTCAGGAACACGGGATAATGATAACATTATGTATATCGTGCCGTTTGTGAATAAAATAGAGCTCAAAGCGGTTCACATAGTAGTTCAAACAGTAAATAAAGACACAGACAATACAAAATGGCAGATACTAGGGGGAAAATTTGATTTTAGATATATTCTGAATACCACGACTTCAGGATTTCCATTAAGTCGATAGATATGTAGAAGCACTACCGTAATGTAATGTTAGTATAAAAAAATTGTATATCAGACTTGACCTCGTTTGCATCAGAATTTTATCCAGACACAGCCGTGTCCCTCTTGTTTTCTGTTGCTTAAGAATACCATTCCAACAAAGAAAGACATAAATTTAAACAGGTTTGCAAATGTTCTGCCCATTTATTTAAAACAAAAATACATTTATAAATTGATGGTCTTTGCAAAACATTTGCATTTTTACATTGTTACTTATTGTTGAGGCAGTCAAAAGAGTCACATGACGATGCGTTACGCACATGGACCTAAAACGAAAATGTGTCATTTTCCACTTTTATAGCAGGTTTGCATTTTCCCATTATACATTGCTGTTATTGCTGTAAACTAATGGCAGTTAACACTTGACTAGACATATAGCTACACCACAGTGCAAAAGTCTTAGACATTCTACATTTTTCAGTTTATATTCTTTATCCTTATCCTTTATTCAAGTTTTAGTGGTCACTGCACTTTGTAGTTCTACAATTACAGACTGTAGTCCATCTGTTTCGTTACATACGTTATACGTCTCTGTTCCCTAATGGTCGGGACCCCCACAGTACCAGTGACGTACTGAACTTTTAACATACTGAAACATGTTTGTGTGGAGGTATGCAGTTTTTGCACGTACCAGGCTAAAGGGACAAACTACACATGGTGTCATTAGTGTTAAGCTATATCAGATTGGAGTGCCGTACAATATTGATAGAAAAGTCAGTTTACAATCTCTGATAACAGAATCAACTTTGTGAAGATATTTAAGAAATTTGATCAGCAAGAGAATCATGATGACTAGGAGGATCAGTTAGGACCAGGGGCTGCAATTCGTTCTGCCATCACACACACTAAACCACATTTCCTCCAAAGACACACAGAATGCAATGTCACAAGGTGAAAAATAAAGTATATCACAGCTCCCTAGCCTATTCGCTGATATATGGGATGCATGCATATAGTTCTCCTTTTGCAGCCATGAAGATAAATGACATTGGGAGAATGAAATTGAACATTTATACTGTTAAACATTAGGACTCAATGCCATGCACAAACTAGTGTCTATCACAGTCTCCAAAAAATTTCTTCTTTAAGGAATATGCAGAGGTACTGAAGGCACCAGCTGTTGCCCTTGACTTCCTTCAAGGTGAGCACAAATGTTGTATTGGACCTTTTTTGCTTGTGCTTTTCACTTATAAGAGGAAGCTCCCTGAAAATCATGTTTGTGCGCCATCATGCTGATGACATTCATACAGCTATCTGTGCCATTTATGCTTGGTTCAAAGAGCTGCTGTCCAGCCATGATGCCCAAATTGCAACAGTTACAATTCCACAGTTATGTTTGTGGTGGCAGACAGGAGATGAAAAAGAAAATATGCCGCAAACTTTGTTGACTGAAGAGAGGCACATCAGCCAAAATGGATAAAATCCTTTGACACAGCAAGTTCCAAAGGTTACGAGAATGGAATTTCTATATTAAATCGTCATAAGAACAAGAATTGAAAAGAAAGAAACAGGGAAGATGAAGGTGTATGGTATTTAATTGAATGGCTTTTCCACTGTTAGACAAATGTTCCTTAAGTACAACATAGCAATGCCCTATAAAGGTTAGACCTTGATCTTAGACCTGAAATTAAGCTGAACCAGCTCTATTAGCTAATTTAGTAAGAAGTGTGCTGATTTATTAGTAAGCAAGGCAACAACAATAGTAACATGGGGAAAAAACCTTCCTAGTTGTAATACAGAAGAATCCACTCAAAAAGGGATTCAACGTTCTTGGACATCCTAGATGTTTTAAGCAAAAATATATTATATATACATATTATATTATATGTAAAATATAATACACAAACTACAATATGGCTGAAATTGGAACCAAATTATGTAAATTAAATTATGTAACCAAAAATATACAGCACACAGAAATTGCTAGGATTTTTCCCAACCCGGTGTGGGAGGGAATACCAATTGGTAAAGTGTGTGTGTGTGTGCTGCCATGTTTATATATCATGGTGGGGACAAAATGCCCAATAAGGATAGAACTACCTGACATTATTAAGCTTGTTGGGACATTTTGCTGGCCCCATGGGAAAAACATCCTTTTTTACAGAAACATGCTTAAGTAAAACCAAAAAAGTCAAAAGCACTTGCCTGTGCATTCCCACTGCAAGGCTGTCTTATATCGCATCATAACAATAATGTCAGTTTTCATCTCTACTGCTACACAAAAGGCCATAATAAGCAGTAAGACAAGTAACACATTCAGTTAGTCATTTAATCCATGAGTTTGGGCTTAAGAAATCTGATAAAGAGAACTGGACTTTATATCAGTAATCAGATTTCTTTTAGCATGTATACCAGTTAGCCAATTTTGTTTACCAAATTACCCAATAATTGGTTTTCTCAGTCTGTGAGCTCATGACCAAAACAAGATTTTTTGTAGGATCTGGCAACTCTGGAAATAAACGTGGCACTGAATTAAATGCAGCAAATCGACTATCAAACTTTTTGTGGAGACTCTAAAATGGCTTATAATATAACATTTTGGCGTTTATGTATTTCTCTAAGATTACTGGCTGGATGGAAAGTAGAAAGCCGATTTTTACATGGGTCATATAAACACTGAACTCTCATTATCTGATTACTCCAATGGAGATAAACTGACAAATTTGTGGGATTACTAACAAAATCGGATTTTCTGAAGTTATGTAAACATACTTAGCAATGCTTCCCTTTAGATAAGGCCACATGAACCGGCATAGCTCAGTCCTTTTTTTGCCGTGTGCCATTTGAAATGGCTCAACTGTGTGGGATAATTAGAGTCAGCTAGTTTATTTAATTATTAATCTCCTGACAATTCTCAGTATAGAGATCAAAGTGACCTATGCTTTACCTTTGTACCCAGTACAATGCAAAGTCTTCTTTCATCTATATATAATTAGCCAATTTTCTGCATGATTTTCAGGCTCCTGTGTTGAAGCTTGTGACAGCTTTTGCACAATTCCAAAACTCCCTGCCTCGGAGCAAAGAGAAGACGCCGAGATAGATGACTGGACCTTTTGCTGAGAGGTTGCAATATTTCAGCATTTTGACGGAGGAGAGAAGGAAGGTCGAATAACAAATGAGTCATCTCTGGGTGACGGGAAGATTCCTTAATTATAAGAGACAGATATTGCTGAAAGGAAGGTAAAGCACAACCCTAGAAATGCAAGAAAATTAAAAAAGTTGCCTAGGTAATTTTTGGATGCATCTCCATATCTGAACTATTTGCATCACACTGCTAGTGGACAAGATTACCATACACCATACACCATTCACCATACCATACTGTGGTAGCCTAGCGGTAAAGTTACTGGACTATGGACCAGAAGGTCCAAGGTTCAAATCCCACTTCTGCCACAGTTGGGTCTCTGAGCAAGGCCCTTAACCCACAATTGCTTGGATTGTAAGACTGTACTAATTGTAAGTCGCTCTGGATAAGGGCATCTGCTAAATGTCGTAAATGTACACCAGACATTACCATACTCACATAGTAATTTACATACTTTGTACATATTAGTACTACATAGTACTATATTTAAACAACAATACTGATTAAACTGCAGTAGGAAAATATTGCTACTGTGCTTATTTTTTAGTATCTTTATTAAAATGCAACCAGTACATACAGAAAATCTGTATGCAGAATTAAAAGCCTGATTTCCAGCATCTGGCAGCTTCATTAGGATGCAAAGTTGACTTAAGAAGCTTGACCAGGAATGGCCTTTTTTGGAGGGTAGCAGTCAAGGAGCAGCAAAGGTACGTTACAGATCACAAAGGATGGGATGAAGAGCAACGTAATATAATAGTAGAGTGTGACGAATCCAAGTTTGAAATGTATGGATAGATTCGTCCACAATATGTTATATATGGTCATTATAGAGTAGTTAAAGCAACAAATCTAATGGTGGCCTAATACTTTTGCACAGTACTGTATGATAAGCAAGGAACTTAACTTAGTATGCAGGTTCTATAGTTAATGGATTCAGGTTAGAATATAATCATTTTATTTATCATATCAGTAATTTGAATTGAATAGCAAATGTTATAGTGTGATGGTACCGTTTAACACTACATATTCAGTTTTAAATAGAAATGTGATTTTTGCACTGCACTGCACCTAATAAGCGAGATGGTAACTATCTTTGTTTTGGGTTTCAAGTGAACATTATCAAAGTAAGATATAACATACATTTCTAATTGCCGTTTGTCAGTTTTCAATTGACAGTATTATGGTGTTATGTAGAGGGAAACGTGATTGCATTTAGAAAAATAATTAGAAAGAAACCATTTAAGAAATGCTAGAAGTCACCGTATTTTTATTCCCATACATCCATCAATAGGACAGATAATCATTGCTTAAACCGTACTGCAGGTACTCTGGGCAATGAAATGATTTAAGTAATCTTTCCCTGAACCCTTGCACCTCTGCCCAGATTGAAGCTGCTTAGACAGCAAATAGAAAAAAAAAACTCGTAGTGAGGTGGAGCGTTGCTCATCTCCTGTCTAATTTCCTCCACTCTCAACTCTGTTAATGGCTTGAAGTGCACTGCGCTAAAAAAACACCTTTCCCCGAAGACACCCATGTTGCCGAAGCAAAGTGGTCTTCCTGTACCTCATCTTTCACAACCATGTGCAAATGGAAAGGGTTGACTGAAGGGAGTTCCCTTATCTGCCCATCTACCCACCTCTTGCTCTCCACTGGGGAAGGGGTTGAGGAGGAATGGCACTCAGCCTAATTGTTTGATGATGGACCTGAGCATTGCTCGTGGGAGAAAAAATGTCCATCGTCAGATGAATATTTTCTTTGAAATATAAAAGAGCTGCGGTTTAAAGAAACTGGAAGTTGAGAAAGCTGGGACATCTGGGAAAGAACAGAAGACCATTCAAAACTTTAGACTCCAGTACACAAAAAGAATTAATGCTTCACTTGAGTCCTGTGTATATATGTCATTAGTCTTTTGATGCAAGATAGTATTTCTATTTAAACTTCATAAAAAAAATTCATATAGTTGTAAAAAAAAAATTGAGAACTCTAGTGAAGGTAGATTTCAACATGAATTGCTTGAAAATTGGCCCAGTGTTGTAAAGCCGAGTCCGAATTAAGATCAAGACTGAAAGTGGCAGAGACAGATACAGAGACCAGACCAGAAGCCACCAAATAAAGTCAACTAAATACTGTGTATCACAAAAGTGAGTACACCCCTCACATTTCTGCAGATATTTAAGTATATTTTCTCATAGGACAACACTGACAAAATGGCAATTTGGCACAATGAAAAGTAGTATGTGTGCAGCTTATATACAGGGTAAATGTATTCCTTCCTAAAAATAGCTCAACATACAGCCATTAATATCTAAACCACCGGCAACAAAAGTGAGTACACCCCTAAATGTCCAAACTGAGTACTGCTTGTCATTTTCCCTCCAAAATGTCATGTGACTCGTTAGTGTTACTAGGTCTCAGGTGTGCATAGGGAGCTGGTGTGTTCAATTTTGTAGTACAGCTCTCACACTCTCTCTTGCTGGTGAACTCTCGGAGGATCTTAAAAGACGAATTGTTGCGCTGCATGAAGATGGCCAAAGCTACAAGAAGATGAATGGCCAAGATGAATGGTCCAAGGAAAAGATGTACTTATATATCTGCAGAAATGTGAGGGGGTGTACTCACTTTTGTAATACACTGTAAAGCTATTGTACTTTATACCTGTACTATACAAATACAGTCATCTGAATAAATAATTTATTAATCTGTCCAAAATGGAAAACACCCCCCCTCTCTCACACACACACAGGGTTAACTCAGGGCAACACAAAAGATGAAGCAAAAGGCAAAAATCTCGAGACCTTGCTGAAAAATCTGTTCATGTATCGACTATATGAAACACAGAACAAAATGACTCCAAAGCCCCAATGTTCCCCAAAGCTCTATGGGAATGTTTTAGAGATACCTGAGGTAAAGGTCATCATCCATTATTCTTAATAGAATTGTGATGCAACAAGACAAAGACCAAGATCCCAAATGAATCAACAAAATGGTGATAAAAACAAATAAAATGTGTTGTTGAATCTAGGAAGATTGAAAACCGACAATTGAGATGCTGTGCCATAACCTAAAGAGGACTGCTCATGTAAAACTAGTGATGCACATTTCGAGTAAAACTCAAGATCTGAAGAATAAACAAACAAAAATGTATAGTCAGCTACTCATTATTCAGTTTTCCTCTCTTTTTTAAAGGTCAAGTTTTGATCTAAATCGTGTTAATAACCATAATAAAATGTTCCTAAAAATGGAAATGGGCTGAGTAAAAAAATAATGAAGCCTACCTTAAACATGACAATAGCAATATATTTAAAAGTAAATTTAAAAGTGTTTAAAATATTAAAGTAGTAGTCAGTCAGACTTGAATTTGTGCACAATTGACTGTGCCTAAGGGGCCCTATGTTCGCTGGAGCCCCCATGAGCCTGACCAGAAAAAGTAAACTTAAAATATGTAATAAATTCACAGTAAACACAATTGTCGAACTACAAATATGCATATGGGAACGCTCCAAGTTCTGAGATCTGACAAGACTGTTTTATATTACAGCTGTACTAGAGCGGTTTTCTGTGAGGGGATATCATACTCAGGTGTCACAGCCTACACGTTTGGCATACAGAAATGGCCATCAGCAGCAAGCAGATGGTTTCAGATTTTTTAAAAGCAGTACTTTAAAGAAACCTAAAACAAACCAAATACGTCATTGATGGAACTGAACTTACCACACACAGTAAGGCTTTGTTTATTCAGTACCTCTAAAAGCAGAAAGGCTAAAGTTAATGGGTTTGATAATGATTGCCACCATACAGGTGCTGTTTAGGTTAATTGATTTTGTGCATGACAAATATTGATCGCAAAAGCATTAGCACTTTCACATTCAATTGCCAGCCAGTGACCCCCCCCCCAACCCATAAATGATTTACGCACAAAAACAGACACATTCATGCATGCATATATACATGTGTATACAGTGGGTATGAAAAGTATTCAGAACCCCTTAAATTTATCTCTCTTTGTTTCATTCTCTTTGCAGCCATTTGCTAAAATAAAAAGGTTCATTTTATTTTTCTTTCATGTACACTCAGCATCCCATCTTGACAGGAAAGAAACAGACATGTAGAAATGTTTGCAAATTTATTACAAAAGAAAAACTGAGTCTTCTTGGGAATTAATTTTTCACACCTTGATTTAGGGATTTTCTGCCATTCTTCCTTGCAGATCCTTTCCAGTTTCGTCAGGTTGGATGATGAACGTTGGTAGACAGCCATTTTCAGGTCTCTCCAGAGATGCTCAATTAAGAATGGTCACAGAGTCGTTCCAAAGCCACTACTTTGTTATTTTCTTTGTGTGCTTAGGGTCATTGTCTGATTGGAAGGTGAACATTCGGCCCAGTCTGAGGTCCTGAGCACTCTGGAAGAGGTTTTCTTCCAGGATATGTCTGTACTTGGCCACATTCATCTTTCCTTCAATTGCAACCAATCATCCATGGTGATGCTGCCACCACCATGTTTCACTGTTGCGATTATGTAGGACAGGTGATGAGCAGTGCCTGGTTTTCTACACACATACTGCTTAGAATTAACACCAAAAAGTTCAATCTTTATCTCATCAGACCAGAGGGAATCTTTTATGTGTTTTTTGACAAAATCTGTACAGGCTTTCATATGTCTTACACTGATAAGAGACTTCTGTAGGGCCACTCTGCCATAAAGCCCGGCTGGTGGAGGGCTGCAGTGGTAGCTGACATTGTGGAACTTTCTTCCATGTCCCTACTGCATCCCTGGAGCTCAGCCACAGTGATCTTAGGGTTATTCTTCACCTCTCTCACCAAGGCTCTTTTCCCACGATTGCTCAAATTGGCTGGGCGGCCAGGTATAGGAAGAGTTCTCGTTCTCCCAAACTTCCTTCTGTGTAAGGATTAGGGAGGCCACTGTGCTCTTAGGAGCCTTGAGTGCTGCTTTTTTTTTGTTTTTTGTAACCTTGCCCAGATCTGTCTCTGACAATTGGCAGTTCTGTCTCTGCGCTCCTTGGGCAGTTCCTTTGACATCATGATTCTTATTTGCATTGACATGCACTGTGAGCTGTGAGATCTTATATAAACAGGTGTGTGCCTTTCCTAATCAAGCCTAATCAGTTCAATTAAACACAGATGGACTCCAATAAAGGAGTAGAACCATTTCAAGAAGGATAAGAAGAAATGAGCAGTTTGTGAGTGTCACCGCAAAGGGTCTAAATATTTATGACAATGTGATATTTAAAAATTAAGTTCTTATTAAATTCCAGTCAACGTTTGAAGAACTTATCCAGTGTGATCTGACGCGTTCTCTTGACAGACTGCACTTGAACAAAA
>JAVSBV010125187.1:0-18451 GCA_033117975.1 Parotocinclus spilosoma
AGTCGCGAGTCAGGAACGGCGTGGGAGTCGCGAGTCAGGAACGGCGTGGGAGTCGCGAGTCAGGAACGGCGTGGGAGCCGCGAGTCAGGAATGGAGTGGGAATCATGAGACAGGAACGACGCATGAGCCGATAGTCAAAACGTGGGTGGGAGGAGAGGGAACTAGAGAGGGATAAAACAGGAGCACGAGGGGACAAACGAGTGCAGTGAAAAAGTGCGAGGGGAAAAACGAGCGCAGTGAAAAAGTGCGAAGGGTAAAACAAGTGCTTGTTTATGTAGAGATGGTTATATTGTGTTTGTAGCTTGACTGTCTATTTTCAAATATTGCTTGTGGACCCAGGCTTCTAACACAAAACCTTCAGTGGATGTCAGTAGGTAAAAATTAGGAGCATTTTGATCAGATTAGCACTCTGGGTCTGTTGGTTAAAAAACAGTGCTTCCAAAGGCTTTGTGTCTGGCTTTCCTCCCTCTGTCAACAGCCCGATTTAGCTCATACTGTTAGGCAGCTGCACAGCACCCACGCTTTTAGACTACACACATACATTCGGTACATACATGCACACTCCTTCTTTTAACACATACTTTTGTGTATCCAGTATTTTCCATCTGCATGCTGATCTTCATCTACATAACTGAAGAACAACGTAATATTCAGTGGATTGGTATATTGATTTATACCCTATGACCCTTATTCACTTGTCTTGTACAGCCCCATTCTGATAATAATCCTCATAAACCGTTGGTATTTACAAGGAAAGCTGAACAACAGCTTTTTAAATGCATACTGTCAGCAGTAACAGGAAAAACTGGGGATTCCTATTATGCTCAAATCATGCATTTTGTTTTCTGTTCACTTAAACAGAGCCATTGCATATTTCCCTTAACAGTGGTAAATGCTGTATACGGTTATTTATTATCTACTTGACAAGAACATTTTGGCTGATGGAGTTGATATCGTTTTCAATTTCTTTCAGATGTACATCACGTGCACAATGAAAACCAAAGGAACCAGGCTGGCAAAGCCATTCATGTCTCTGGGACTGATGTGCCTGGCCTTCCTGACGGGCATCAACAGGGTGGCAGAGTACCGCAATCACTGGTCAGATGTAATTGCCGGCTTTATCATTGGTGCAGCCATTGCCACCTTTCTGGTAAGGAACTGTGTGTAATGTCAATCATATCCTGTGATTTCCAGGTTTCTAATGCAAGTTAACAATCCTAAATGTGTCAATTACTGCACTGACCCACAATACGTGGTGTGCTCAGCAACAGGAATAGGATTTTGAGAACCCTGTCATCCATTGACAACTGCAAGACATAAAAGTTTTAGCTATTGATTTACAGGTCACTTTATTAGGTACCCCTGTTCAACAACAAATATCTAACTCACTGACATTCTAGCAACCCACAATCAGGTATGTAGACATTGTCAAGGAGACCTTCTGAAGATCAATCTGAGCATCAGAATGGGAATGATATGTCATTTAAGTGACTTTTAAGGGAGTGTAGATTTCTGTAGAATTTTTTAAAAACTGCTGATCTACTAGGATTTTCACACATGACCATCTCTATGGTTTGAAGAGAATGTTCTGAAAAAATATCCAGTAAGCACAAGTTCTCTGAGCAAAAATACCTTGTTGATGCCAGTCAGAGCTAAATGAGCTAACAGAAGAGCAACAATAACATAACAATAACTATAACAATTATAAAAAAATAACAATAACTACTTGTCACTTCTGAATTATGCAAAAGAGCATCTTCTGAGTGCACAACATGCCGAACCTTGACGCAGATGGGTCACAGCAGCAGAATACCACACCAGGTGCCACTCCTGTCTTCTAAGACATAGCAACTGAGGTTTAAATTCACACTAACTCAATGAAATTGCAAAGTAGAAGGTTGGAAAAGTGTTTCCTGGTCTATTGAGTCTCAATTTGGTAATTTGGTATGAGCAAGCATGGATCCATCCTGTCTTGTGTTAGTGGTTCAGGCTCTTTGTTCTGCTGTAATGTTTTTTTTTGACACATTGGTATTGGTTTGTTTCTGTATTGTTTTATTTGAATTCAAAAGTTTTATTGTAAACTGATGAATTATTTAAAACATATATATGTAATATCATCTCTGTAGGCTTCCATTGGAAACATCAAATCACCTTAAACTTTTACCCTCTTAAAGCACCCCTGGCATAATATAATAAACATTGGCCAACTGTATTACTGTGCTGCACTGAACAATTACATTTTGTGTAAATAACATAAGTAACAAATATGCGACTTGTATTGCTCTTATATGACTTGTGAGAATCTACTTTATTGCATCAGTTAGTAGCATCACAAAATGAAATAATAGGTATGCAGCCAGATATTAGTCATTTTCAGAAGCTCAGAGTGCAAATAAATGAGAATATGTAGTAGTGTAGAAAGCTCAGCAACCTCTATGATTCAGGAATTCTAGTTAGTAACAAAGGGCAACGATTTATTATACTAATAAATGCTGAAATGTTAAACCACCTGATGTAAGAACGCCATAATGACTCCTCCAGTTTTGTCTCGCACAGAGCAAAGTCAAACTCAATTTTGTTACGTTTGTTTTATAAGTGCGCTCAAATATTGTGGAAGTACACCATGCACAAATAATTCATTGAAGTCAACCCCCTTATACAGATGTACATTTTCCACTCTTACAATGTTTATTTCAGTGTAACACTGAATAATCAAAAATACAAGCCGCCAAAAGAGGTAAGAAGTGGCGAGGAGGAGGAAACTGGTTTGAGTTGTGAGATATGGAATGTTGGGTGTATCGTCATGTGTGGTGGGAGCTTGAAGCACACGGACGGAAGTGGTGCCAATGAGTTGGACAGTTTTGAATGGCCCATTGAACAGAGGAGCAAGCTTCTTGGACATGGCCTTGAGAAAAATGTTCTGGGTTGATAGGCATTCAGATTGACCGGATGAGTAAGTGGGCATGGTCCTGTGGTGGCGATTGGCTGTTACAGGATTGGGTCCTTTGGGGCTGACACCGAGCAGCATTTCAGACACTCCTGCAGCAGCAGAAATGGTCCTAAACACGTCCACTTTTTGTTCGTGAAAAAACAGAGGTAACCCAAGGAGGCCTTGCTGGCTGAGATGAACTCCCTGGTATTCATCTTTAGAGGTGACTGACAGAGGGGCTCACCTTGTCTGTGGGTGTGGTCAGAGCACGCAGGCAGTGAGTGTGGCAGGTATCACCCCACTCAAGCACACATCCAATGCCAGATTTACTAGAGTCCTGTGCCCACCATATAAGCAATCCTGCTTGTGTCGGAGATGAGCATTAGTGGCTGCTGGGAGAAGACCAGCTCTCATTGGTAAACGAACCTCCAGAATTGCCCCAACTCACTGTCAAAGGGTTGGAGTGCGGTGTTTAAGATATCCTGGTTCGGGGACGGAGGCTCACTATCATCCTGTGTGCTGGGACTGCTGGTTAAAGGGTTCTGGGATGAAGTAGGGTTGGGTATCTTCCAAACAAAAAGGATTATAGTTGCTTTGTCAGATCAGTGAGTTGATCACTAAGTTGATCAGTAAGTTGACCAGTGAGGGCCTGGGTCTGATCCAGAAGCTTTTTCATACTGAGTTTGTGGTATCCCAGCACGGCTTTGGGGGGCTGACCAGAGCAAATCCTTAGGCTCCAGAGGGGTGTGGGAAGGTTCTTCAGACATCTGACTCTTGTGTGCCCACTGTTGGCTCAGATTTTCTTGTTTTGTACTGTTACGAATCAGAATCATGGATATGAAGACAACAAATCAACAGCACCTATGTCTCTGAGTAATGTTTCCAGCACCTTGTTGAGTCTTTGCCATGAAGACTTGAGGCATTTCAATCTAGTCCTATAATGTTGTACCCAATAAAGTGGCTGGTGTGTTTACTTAAGCAATAAAATACAATAAACATGGTTAACATCACAGATGTGATCTTGTCACAGGGATAAGCCAAAGGGCGAGGAAACAATACCTACAGTCCGCAATACCAAATAACATTACTTTGAAATGCAAATTGCAAAGCCTTTTTCTCCTTTAAGCTCAGGTTTAAGTGGAGTAGGATTAAAACATACATTTATTTTAAAAAATGAAATAATGTTATTAAGAATATCACAGTGAGAATCAGTCAGAGTGCAAGGTCGGAACTTACTGCTTTATGTATGGTTATAGAACGTGGACTGAGCCGCTACATTTTTGTTGCTGTCTGATGATAAATTCTTACATGTTAAACCATTAGTCTTGTGTAGAGACTTCTTATTTATATACCATTTTTTATATTTGCTAAAAATGAACAATGGTACATTGTCTACATTTTGTTGCTAAATATCATATAAAATAATTCAGCATTAAAACAGACCTTAAAGTGAAATTGTAAAAAAGTTGTATGTTCTCCGCATTCACACAATTCACCCAATGCATCACGTTGCATACAATGATGCAGTTAATGACCTTTAAAAGTAGGACGAATGGAAGAGAATTGCCACAAAAATTTAAAGGTCTGGGTTTTTTTTAGTAAAGGACAAAAGTGCTGTCCAAGAATATATTGAGGACTTTTGATATATCTGGTCTTTTCATTAATAATATGACTGTGAAAGGGCAGAAATAAAATAAAATAAAATAAAATAAATACACCCCTCCCACTGTAGAGGATTGCTGTGTTGATAAAATAGGATATATACAAAGGGCTTATAAAATGCACTGAGACACTGTATCAAAGTGGCTGGTTTCTGTCTAAATGCACTGAAATGTCAGGATTTGACAAGGTAGCTTGAAACATTATCCTCATTTCAGTCTTGTTTTTAGGGTGACATCCAAAATACGTCTTTGCTGTGTGTTGAATATGACGTGAAATGTATAAAACATAAACATTTTTCATTCTGCATTTCTATTTGAAACCTGGATGTTGGATATACATGGACCATTGTTTTTGCGATGCAAAAAGTCTGAGTCTCATTTCCCAGTTTTTGGCTCTGTTTATCAAAAATATGTTATACACACTCTAACAAAAAAATACCAAGAAGGAGTTGTTGGAATTGAATGAAATTTGATGTGTATAAACATAATGCTGTTACATGTAAGTGATACAATATTAGAGCGAAAGGATTTGGGAAAACTATGCAGTTGAAAGGAGGCTCTAGTTAACCTATTAGGCCACCTGTAGCCTGATTACAAGATGAGATTAGGTTGGGCATTAGAGGATCCCAATCAGATCCTGGATTTGTCTCTAAAGGCATTGTGGTTACAGTCTATAGCAGTGCATGTTTCTCGACAGCACCGAAAATAAAAGAGATAGTGGATGGCTGTCAATAGCAGGACACGCAAGTGTCAGGGACAACAAATTTCTTTCTGCTTAGCTCCTGGAAATGGTTCAGGCAGACACGGGGTGTGTAGTGAAGTTGATGCCTAACGGATGGCGAACAACGAAACTTTGAAAGTTGCTCATGCTTGTCTTTGAATGAAATTATTTACTCTACTGGTGGTCTATCTAGGCTGTTCGGAGCATGTTCACCATGTGTGTGTGCCCTCAAGGATCCACTGCTCCCAGCACCCCCTAAAAGCTAGATCAGAATGGCCTAGATGGCGAGCAATTCATAAGAATTGCTTCTCTCAGGCCAGTGATACATGTCTGATAGTCAACAATCTCTGACCAAGAGGTACACTACCTAAAGGTAGCCTAAGAGCCTTTTTATAGATCAGCATTGGTTGAACTTTTATGCACTTATGTGGCAAGAATCAGTGTTTAATTGACTCACACCTGCAATCATTCACATATGTACCTAAAACATAACCGCATGCTGAGTTTGGCAGCAATTTGACATTTCTATATGAGTGCGTAGTGTACATAGTGCACATTGTGTTTATACCGTTATTAAAACAACAAATGTAATGGTGGCCTAAAACTTTTGCACAGTACTGTAAGCAGTGATGCCCAATATGATGGACTGTTAATTGGTAATTGATTTGCTGTCTCATTGCAGGCATTTCGCAGTTTGTAAGTAATATACATTTGTTTCAGGTTGTGTGTGTGGTCCATAACTTCAAAGGCAGCCTGCTGCTGAGTGAAGACCCGCAACAGGAGGACATGATGAGCACTTCAAGGGTGGAAAGCCCCCTGGAGAAATACATTGCCTCTCAGGTAAAGCTCACATTTAAGTGCGTATGTAACCTAAGAGTGACCCTGCAGCATTTTGGAATGTCAAATACGAACTTTGTGACACGTCTATGGCTGCCTGCTTGATTTGTGTATGTATGTGTGTTTGCAAATACGGCCAATTTTCAGATGGCCGAGCTGAGAAGGGAAGAGGAGGCTGTGGCCCCCTGCTTTCCGAAAGCACGCATCTTGAGCTTCATTGACTGGATCACAGGCAAAAGTAACCGCTTCAGTCACCTGCAGAATTCAAGGCAATAAACATATGAGCACCTGTCTGACAAATGGCACGTGCCAAGCCTCTGGACTACAGCCATGTCTTAAACCCTATTAAATCCTGATCAGATTAGTTAGTGTGAACGCAACAATTACCAGTATATAATTATCCTGTATCCAGGGGGCTTGGCCCTGCTAGCTTGAGTGATGCTTTATTTATAGCTTGTTTTCTATTGTTCCCTTGTTCTTCCTCCATTTAAGCTTCCTCCATTGAACCAATCAACAAAGAATCAATTATCTGCTCTCCACTTGGATTCAATGGTGCATCATTCAATTTAAATACACGATCAGCTGATGGAGACTGCCTATCCAAATCCCATATTCAACCGTTTGTATAATTAACTCCACAATATCTCCAAAGAGTTTAAGAATCATCTTGTAGTGCTAATGAAACACAGTGATGTACAGTATTTAAACATATCCTTAAAGGAGTTTCACTTCTAAAGTGATCTGTCCAGCTCCAGCTGTCGTCCATGGCTGATTTATCTACTGATTTAGACCAAGCCTGCAACTATCAATTAAGCCACATGTTGCAGTCTTAAGACTGAGCTCTCAGCTAGAGGGTAATTATGCATGAGGTGTCGCCCTTTAAACATGTGCAGTAGTTATAGGGAGGAAAAACATGCAAGCATGTTACTCACTGGTGTGTTTTTACTGCACAAAAAACTCTTACTTCCTTTCCTTCGAGTAAAACATCCAGGTTTGCCTAGTGTTAGGTTTGCAGCTGCCTTTGTTAACTGCATGGGGTGTATTGTGCAAGATGACTGGCATTTCCACCAGAAAAAATGCTAATGACCTACTTTTTATTCTCCCAGGGCTGCTGATTTCAGGAGAGCAGGAGACTGTTTATCAGTGATATTTGTCCTTGATGAAATAGTGTATGTAGATGCATTACATAAAGAAGAGGAGGTTGGAACTGTATTCCTCTCCACTGCCTGCAGAAACTTTCCTTAGATCAGGGTACTGTCACATGTTGATAGCATGATTTCTCATGGACAAGCAAACAATGGTTTTCTCGTCCATTTCTTTTCCTTAGAGAAATGGTTCAGTAAAAAGCAAACATTACTAAATGCAGCATTTATTTTGTCAAAATAGAACGATACAGCTGACATGCATAAGATGTATATGGGCTGCAAACTATTGTTAATGATGTCCAATAACAATTAGTTTCCTTCTTCAATGACTGCCACAAGAAACGCTGATTTTTCTTGTGGTAATGTTGCATATGCTGAAAATGCTCATTCTCGTTTTGTAGTTTTGTTCCCACAGAAAAAGATGTACTTTCTTTTCAATTTAAAACAGATTTTTTGTGAGCATGTATTGGTAGTCTGCCAGAATATCAGTAGTTAGATAATATAATGGAAGGGTATGCACAGTATGATGTCCATCCAATCAATGTCTGTTTGCTTTAACGGTAAAAGTCTTAACAAATATAATACATTATTATATCAAATAAGAAACCGTCTTAACTCTGGATGTTGTAAGACAGACTCAAAACGGCAAAGACTCTATACAGTGCTGCCCACAATACACATTACTGTATTCTAATGGGCATATTTTACTTAATAATTATTACATTGCTATGTTAATTGCTCATTTATGTACTGGCAGCGTATTATTGTTGTTTTGCTGCACTCCAGTGCAGTGTGTTTTGCTTCTTCTATCTACCTAGCTAGTCACATTATCTTTATATTCCCAACATATATGTATTTTTTTTTTCAATATAAACTAGTTCACATTCACTCGTTGAGTTTCATTTGGCTGATCTTGTGTTGTCTGTAATACTGTGCAATGCCTTTTTTGGCTTCCATCAAACAGAAGTATCAGTCGTTTCAAAAAGGCATCAATCACTTGTGTTTTCAGCGACATCTCTGATGCATTCTAAGGCACTAAAAAGACTCTTTATTTTTACATTACAGTAGCCCAAAACACTATAACTATGTATGGTTATGTATGATGAATGTCTAGTTCAGTCAATGTCCCGTTTTACAAAACATGTCAATTTAAATCTGTACATATCTGTATTTTGATACTTTTTATATTTTCAGAGATAATTCTGTCCAGGTTAGTTCAGGAAGCAAAGCTAGTAATAAAATGTAGTAATCTCAATGTTAATAAAATGCCAAGACTTTAAAGTGAATTATGTCTTTATTTAACACTATATAAATGTGTAATACTGGTATGGGCTCTTGTTTTAGATTTGGTATGCAGACAATGGTTGTGTGGCAGCACAATACTGCTAATGGCTACACTGCATCATGTGTCTCTGCCTTTATAGTCTGCATTGTTGTCCCCAATAATTGCATCAGTTAGCAGGTGACACAAATCTGGACTTGCTGGCCCTATTCCCCATTTACCAAAAAGCAGTTGCCTAATCACTTTCCAACCTTGACCTGCAAAATGTTATAGTTGTAACACATTACTTTTTTTTTACAGTTTATTATTTTTACAAGAAGGGTCGTTTTTGGGTCAAGTAAAGCATCTGTGATGAGAAGCTGCGAGCTATTTTTGTTATTATTCCTTCTGAAGTGTTCTACATGTAAGCACATGTTGAATATTCTGTATAATATTAATATGAATTGTAATGTGTTTTCTTCTGTCTTTCATAGAATCACATCAGCTTCGATGAAGTCACATGACCTTGAGTCAGCAGTGTGGCAGACACATTGGACATCCACGCTCTTTACTGTGCAGTCCTCATAGTCTAGGTGCAACTCTAACCACATCAGTCATATTCTCTATGATCACTCTTTCCTGGCATATCTGTGTACTGCTCTTTGCACAAGGTACTACCCTGCACCCTTCAAAACCGATTCACGAACCAGTTTGTGGAACTTAAATTAACCAAAATTCACTGTGTCCAGATGGAGGAACTGTGTGTAAGAAACCTATTATGCTGACGCCTGAGTTTTCCGCTTATCAAACTGAAAACAAACTAATACTTTCTTCCTACTTTTCTTACTGTCATATGTATGCTAGTACTTTGTGAAATTTTGTTATTCATAAAATGTCTGTTGTTGCATAATTGTAATAGTTTCAGTAAAGAAATTCAGCCTGATACCCCAAAATCCAAATATTTACGCTGTGAAACCCATTTTAATATAGTTGATCACTTTAAGAATGTCTGATTTGGTATTTTTTTAATAATGGCATCAGGACATCCCTAAATAATTATTATGGAGATTAATTAATGAGTAAAGGGTTAATGATGCTTGTGGTAAGATAACATCCAGAGGTCAAAGCTGGAACGAGACAATACTGAATCCGCAGTGTGCTCAAAATGGGTGGTGAAAGGACAATCAGTGTCAGTAAACAAGAGTAGTGGCGGGCATTTAAATTAAAATTTAAATTAATTCTTAAGTTATTTAAAATGTAAGCAGGCTGTGTACACTCACTGAGCATTTTAAGAATACATGTACACCTACTGTATTTATTCATGCAATTAGCTAATCAGACAATCGTGACAGGAGTGCAGTACATAAACTAATACAGATTACATGCCAGTGGCTTAAAGGATTGTTTACTTCAACAATCAGAACTGGGTAAATTGTCATCTCATTGATTTTGACCATGGCAAGATTTTGTTGCCAACTGGACTGGCTAGAGTATTTCTATAACCTCTGATATCCTGGGATTTTCCACACAAACACTATCTTGAGATTACTCAGAATAGCAAAGAATCCATCACAAAAAATCCAGTGAGCATGAGTTTTGTGGGTAGACACAAATGTTGATGAGAGAGGGCAATGGAGAATGGTCAGTCTTAAGGGCCCACATTGGACTGCATTCACTTCCAGCCATAAATAGAAATGTGAGGTTCCAGTAGCACAGACTCAGCAAGTTGAATACTGGAAAAATTTGAAAGGCTGGTCTGAATCTCAATTACTGCTGAGGAACATGTGGTAGGGGCAGAATGTGGCGACAACATGGCTGGTGGAGGCGGTGTAATGGAATAGGAATATTTTCTCTGCACACTTTGGCATAATTAATACCAATCATCCATTGAATGCCACTGCCTGTTTGAGTATTTGTGCTAACCTTGCCCATCCCTCAATGACCACAATTTACTCTTTTAATGGCTACTTCCATCATTATAATGCAGGAACTACAAGTCCTTTCATGTTGGTTTAATGAACATGACAATGGGTTAATTGTTCTTCAATGGCTTTCACAGTCACCATACTTCAATACAATATAACACATATGAGATGTATTATTGACTTATGTAGGCATGTTACATGGAGCAGAATCTGAAAGGAATATTTAAACATCTTGTGTAATGTCATGAAAAATTGTACAATGAAGGTGTTCCTAATGGTGCTCCGTGAGTGTATAATGTAGTATGTATGAGGTGTATCCTCCTGTCTCAGTGGCTGTTTGCATGAACACCTACACTATATTGCCAAATGTATTTGCTCACCTGCCTTGACTCACATATGATCTTAAGTGACATCCCATTCCTAATCCATAGCGTTCAATATGATATTGGTCCACCCTAGAACAGCTTCAACTCATCTGGGAAGGCTGTCCACAAGGTTTAGGAGTGTGTTTATGGGGATTTTTGAGCATTCTTCCAGAAGCACATTTATGAGATCACATTTATGAGGCCTGGCTCTCAGTCTCCGCTCTCATTTATCCTAAAGGTGTTCTATCGGGTTGAGGTCAGGACTCTATGCAGGCCAGTCAAGTTCATCCACACCAGACATTAGACTCCATGTCTTTATGGACCTTGCTTTGTGCACTGGTGCACAGTCATGTTGGAAGTGGAAGGGGCCAGCTCCAAACTGTTCCCACAAAGTTGGGATCATGTAATTGTCCAAAATGTCTTGGTATGCTGAAGCTGCTCTAGAGTCCAGTGGCAGTGCGTTTTACACCACTGCATCCGACGCTTTGCATTGCACTTGGTGATGTATGGCTTGGATGCAGCCACTTGACCATTAATCTGAAGGCCACATGAAGGTCTATAGTGATTGACTCTGCAGAAAATTCACTGAGCTCCTGAGAGCGGCCCGTTCTTTCACAAATGTTTGTAAAAACACAGTCTGCATGCCTAGGTGCTTAATTTTATACACCTGTGGCCATGGAATTGATTGCTGCTGAGTGCTTATGGACCTGACTCAGATAATTTGGATGGGTGAGCAAATACTTTTGGCAATGTAGTGTATAATAATTGGATTATTTTGGTTATTAATATGTAAGGCTGTTGTTAGATTTGAAAATCGCCTTTTGACCCAGGCAGTATGTTGAAAGAAAGCTCGACTTTACATCTTAATGCTACTTAAAAGTAATTCCAGAGTTTCACATTTTCTTTGTTGAAATAAATCACTATGAGACTCATTGAGGGCTTTTACACTCACTGGATGAAGAGTGTAAAATTGATGAGCTGTGCAGACAATCACCAATGGCCATTCAAAGGCAATCTTGGTCGTTTTCCTAAATAAAAACGATCCCTTTGATACACTGATGAAACTATTTATAATCACAAACACTTGAACCACTCAGCTTGGCCGTTAAGCTGTTAGCTCTCAGGCCCAGGGTACTTTCAGCACCTTTTTCTTATTTTCTGGTCATTTTAAACTTGTGTTGTAAAGGACGATGAGTGTGTGACAGTTCAGTTTTGTCTGGAGTGTCTACAACATAAATAACCGAGACAGTACAGTATCAATAAGTGAAAAAAGACAGCAAATCTGTAAGAATCAGATCCTAAACACAAGATGGAAAGAGAACACTGATTTACAGTAGTATACTCTGAATTATAAGATTTAGCTGTACTTCAGTACCTTCTAGTGCTAAATAATATACTTGTGTACATTGCTATACCATTTGTAGTAGATACATTATGCCCTTGTAACCAGTACAATAAAAGAGCAATAACATATAAAGTTTTCCCACTGACATGGATTCATTAGACAGTGCCCTCTGATGTGGACTAGTTGTATACTATAATTACAGCACTTTAAAACTCAAAAATGAACCTGCAAACTAAGAATTATCATGACCCTGCTACCTTTATAAGCACTTATGGTGATAATCAGGATTCAGTGTATTAATATAGTCAATGTGGAATTCCTGTATTAAGTAATACATAACAACAAGAGACATATGAAAAGTGAAATGATTTTCTTAATGCTTATTTTCTTATGTTTGCACAGTGTGTTTGAGTGTGTGATTTCAATCTGTTAATTAGCAAAAAGGACACGTTGTACTATGTGTGCTTCACCCTTAAATGATACAAATTTGCAAGTTAAATGTGGTATAACTGGTCAGATTACTTCTCAAACACAATGGCTGGATTTAATGTCGCTTTTTAATAAAATCTGATTATCTGTTAATCTGATTATAACATTTATATTTTGCATATATATTTGTTCACAAGTTCTATTTTCTATTTGTTTAATATTCTGTACAGTAGATTTGTTCACATATTCTTTGAATTTGAAGTGATTTAAATACTTACCTGTTCACCAATTACATTCGTGTAGATATTTTGTTTGTTTAAATATTGCAGCCTTGTTTACAATTTTATAATTAATTAGGTTCGATTTAAGTTAATTAATTATTTAAAAAATATATCTCAGCAAATCATGACCTTTCCACTGTACAGGAAATGAAATATGAATTAAAAACAATATAACCAAAATTTGTTCTTGCTCGTTTTAAGACATTTCTAATAACCTTTAATGCAGGCCTTGAAAGTGTCTTGGGCATCTTAGATACCTGATCTGTGGTAAATCCCTTATTTTTTCTGTAGAACCTGAAGAATTTGAAATAACTTGACATCATGAGAAGGGATGGAAGGCTTTGTGTTCTTTTGGTGTTTTGATGTACACAGCATGTCCTAAGAAACACACAATGAGAAATCAGGGAACAAGTATATCCATAGTCTGTCATCTATCACTCTTTAGAATGATGCTCCTATGCACACACTGACTAGTCTTATGTTGGTTCCATAGAGAACAGTGAGATCACCTCCTACTGTATCACAGTTAACAATCATAATTCTACATATGTCCCATAAAGATGTGAAGCCACATGCTGCCAGTGAATTATCTACCACTAGAATTAATTTGGTATGATTCTTATTTACTGACTTACAAACAAAAATACTGACTAATGAAAAGTTTATGGTATCGAATGAAACTTTATATGTATGAATGTAATGAAGATATATGTAAGTGATTACAATAGCAGGAAACTGTACTCTACTACACTGCTGTTACGCCACTAGCCTAAATACAAGAGATATGGTTGGGCATGGAGCCATACAGGTTCCTTATGGTATCTTGTGATACATGTGCTGACATTTTATAGCTAGCCTCTATACACTTATACAAAATTGGCATCACAGCTGGTCCTATAAATGCTTGATTAGGGATCAATTTGGTGAAGACATTCATACTGCTGAATTGTTAGTGTCACTCATATCACTACCAAGGGTGACTGTGACCAACTGTAGAATTGGGTGGCTCACTAGATCATCACAATAGCATTTGGGGCAGCGTGTCACTCCAAAACAAAGGCAGGATGAAGTGCTGACAAATCCTCCAAACCTGACCATGGCTTACCAATCAGAATCTGGAATCATCTCTAAATTCCTTCTGGTCTTTCTGGTCCTTTAGATAAACTTCTCTCAGTAAAATGATGCACCCTTCTCAAGTCTGTGAAGTGGGTGAAATATATTTGTGCATCATAATGGCATGCCTAGCAGTGAAGGATTTTTCCATTACCCCAAAGTATCATTTGAAAAGTAGCCTTTTAATAGGGCAGCAGTGGAAGAATATCATTTGTCTGTCCTGGCACCAAGGGGTTGGAATAAACTTGGGATGGGACTGTGGTGACCTAGCGGTTAAGGTACTGGACTATGAACCTGAATGGACCTGATGGTCTGGAGTTCAAATCCTACCTCTGTCAAACTGCCACAGTTGGGTCCTTAAGCAAGGCCCTTAATCCACCATTGCTTGCATTGTAAGAATGTATGAATTGTAAGTCGCTCTGGATCAGGGCATCTGCTAAGTGACATAAATGTAAACTTCCACTGGACTATCTTGCCTTCTTCAAGCAATGGCTATAACTCTTCACACAGCAACAAAAACAAACTATGAAAAAAGCAAATCCTTACAAGTTCTGGTTGGGTTGTGTTGTTGGGCTATTAATTACTTATACTAACATGAGCGTTTGTCTACTAGGAAGATTACAAAGCACAATTGCAAATCTCTCTGGATAAGGGCGTCTGCTAAATGCTGCAAATGTAAATACAAAAAAGTGTCATCACTCTTATATTTTTGTTGACCCTGAAACATCTCCATATGAAATATTTAGTTACTTACCGACAACCAGCTTACATTTGAACAGTTAATCGAGATATTTCCTTGTTCATTTAGCAACGTGTGACCATCATCTTGTAGTCCAGGTTCTTTACATTGTTCTTGTGTCTCTGTTTGTACTGTGTTCCAGGGGCAGTTGTATAGAACTTGGCCATGGGGAGCTTGCCACACTGTGTCGTCATTGGGTAGAGATTTAGCCTCTGAAGAGCAATAGTCAGCATGTCTTTTATGCACTGAAACCCTTCTTTGACCAACATTTAGCCTGGACACTCCACCCCTGATGGGCTTGCTTCTGGTCATTTGTGGGGCATTGTTAATTGGCTGACAGTGTGACAGACTCCTGTTGCTCCAGTCTAGTTTCTTGGTTGATGTTCCTTTACAGGGTGGTTCATCATTATCTGCTTTAGAATTCTCTGTAGTGAAGGCTTTACATCTCCAAGCCACCAATTCCTCAGTTACCTGGACATGACTTGTAGCAGGAGTCCATCGTGTCAGTGGCAGTCTTTGTTTCGGTTCCAGGATACCTGGTTTTGCTGGACTAAGGCTGTAAATTACATTTTGTTTATGGGTCACTACTTCAGAGGTCCTGTCAGTGTTTGCTGGCGAACAGCTAGTGTTAGAGATGCTTTGGTTCAAGTATTTGCTCTCTGTTTGGAGAACCACTGGAGTTTTAAAAGAGGGTGCTTTATTTTGAGATATGGCATGACTTGAAAAAGAATTATCTTCCACAGAGTTCTCTTGTGAGTCAGAGGACTGACTTAGTAAATGAGGTGCCACCACTATGTTTCCCTTATCCAAATATTGGCATTTCTGCTTAATCTTCTGTTTTGTTTTATGGAATCCATAGAACATGTTCTGATCTGCAATTAATAACAAAACACATTGTCACACTGACACAGCTGGTATGTTAAATATATGTATGTTAAGCACTTACATGAGAACGTACATATAATATAGATAGATAGAGATTGCATGGGGTCTGAAAAACTCTGTAGATAACATTGACTGCTGTGTTAAAATTGTGGCAAGCCGTAGATCTTGGCATGGGCATTAAACAATTTATAAAGAGTTCAAAGGGGCACAGTGGCCTAAATAATAGTAAAATGCAAGAGGTTTGGAGAAAAATGTTACTTTGTTCATGAAGAACTTCAGGCCATATGCGGTCCAAAAACCTGGCTATTTTCAGGTCAGAACTGACTGGTTAAAAACTGAGGGGTCTTTGAAGAAACCATGCGGCAACTGGGGCAATGGTTAGCCTTTTAGCACAACACTGACTTATAATACAGCCAAGACAATATTGGAGTGACTGTCCTAAACTGTCTGGAAAGTTAAACCCTAACACATTCTGTAGAATATATATATATATATATATTGTAATGTGTAATTTTTATACTTTTTAAAAAATCTTTATGTCCATTTCACCTGTGAGAGATGGAATCTAAAAAAATTCAGAAAATCACATTGTTTTGAATAATTAATTAGCAGTTTGTTGTATGAAAGACGTATTTATTATAATTGAAAAACATATCTCAATGTTTGGTCCAGAAACCTTCGCTTGCAATTACAGGGGTTAGACGTTTCCTGTCAGACCCAGTGACAGCCCCGGAACCTAAAAGATCTAGAGAAGATCTGAATAGAGGAGTGGGCCAAAATCCCTCCTGCAGTGTGTGCAAACATGTCCAAGAACTACAGGCCTCTGTAATTGCAAACAAAGGTTTCTGTAGGTCTTCGATATCATGGAATACTGGCACTCCTGAATCATCTGTCAGCAAATCATATTGCATGGTAGGTACTGTTTTATAATTACAATTTGTAATCTCTGTTTTAGTAATTTAATTAAATTGGAGTAGACTAAAATGTTTTGTTTTAAATCTTATTCAATGAATGTGCATTGTTTTGCATCGTTTACAATAAAAAGATTAAGAAAATGGAATAATAAATCAAATTGTGAGCAGAGTATTGTTATCCCTATTAAGCATGGCGAAAAACCTACAAAAGAATTGAGATTCTGATAACTCCTTAGTGCAGAAGTGTCCTGTTCAAGTCCTACTGTGCACTGGTTTTAAGTTTTGCTGAAAATCAAGATTCCTGGTGATTTGTTCTTCACACACAGAGGATGCCTTTGTTCATAGCAGAGAGTTTAGTATTTCCGAGAGTGGACAGTATAAAAAATAACATTGTCAAAGACTAATTAAACTCTTGTTTCTTACTGGCAGCAGGTAAAGTAAATGATTTATGGTGGGCCTATAATGCAATTGATATTTGAATTGCACAATAGTGTTTGTGCTTTAAATACTCTTTAAATAACATTTCTGGTTACAATGACAGACAAATTAGATATGTATATTAGATCTAAAGTAAAATAAACCAACTAGTCAAATGTATGTAGACCCTTCTAAGCAATGATTTTGTTTCAGCCCCTCTTGCTGCTCATTGACTTTGAATCAGTAAACAGTACATATCTAATTTGTGCCAAAACAGAAGCTGAGTTGTGCATTTAAACCTTATGCTCTCCAGAAAAAGCCTGTATTCATATACTGCTCACAAATTTAGGGGATATTTGAAATTAAATGTAATATTCCATCATTTTTCTGAGCAGTGTATATTTATGTCTTGCTATTCATTATCAGTTTGGTCTGCATGTAGTGTGTACAGAAAGAAATGAATTTAGGTTACTTTCTAGTAAAATGTCAAATTAAGTCTCTGGACGAATTAAAGGAAGAGAAATGTAAATAAACAAGTAAAAGTAAACAAATAACAAATAAAAAGTTATTATTTAACACGTTATAACCATTTAGCATCAACAGGATTGAAAGGGTTAATAAAGCCATATACACTAACCAATTGGAAGAAGTGCATAGAGAGTGTGAAATCATCTGTCATTTAAGATGAACATGTTTGTTATTGGTAAAAACAGACATCGAATACCTATTGAGTGTGTTCTCATTTCTTTATGAAGGAGCCTCCATTATCTTCAGCTGTTATATATTATGTTCAAAAAACTTTAACAATAACTTTAAGATTTCAGATGGAAAATGTTAGTTAAGTAAGGTGTTGTGTGGTGAGGTAAAGAAATGACAATTTGAGTTTTACCCAAGCATAGCGCTGTGAGTGGCATGGCCAAATGATAATCCACTTTGTAACAAATGATGTTCGTCTGCATTGAACGGATATAGGATGAGATGTGTTCTTTTTTACTTTTAACATGCTGCATTTTAACTACATCATTGGATCGGGACTGAATTAGTTTGATTGCATACCATTGGGTGCATTGTTCGATCCAAAGCCCTCCCAGGCACTGCACAGCTCTCGCTTTTCATCTTTTCTGTTGAAACATCAGCGTCAAGTGCGTAAAAGGAACAAAAAAACAGAATGTGTTCATTAGAGTGATTCAGGCTCCTTGGAAGTACCATGTAGGATTTAGCATTAACAGAATTTTAGAGTGGTGCTTACGTTCATGAGCCGTTCAGTATATATATATATATATATATATATATATACACATATACATACATACACACACACACACACACGGGTTATACAATAAAACTGAAACACCTGTCATTTTAGTGTGGGAGGTTTGTGATGTATCAATAGCCACAATATCCAGTGTAATATCAGCATACCACCAAGAAGGACGAACCACATCCAACAGGATTAACTGTGGACGCAAGAGGAAGCTGTCTGA
>JAVSBV010125196.1:0-18449 GCA_033117975.1 Parotocinclus spilosoma
CTTGTAACAAAGGGCATGTTCGTTTAATCGGACCAGCTGGTTATTAGGACCAAAACGATCGCGTCCCGATGTGGTCCCAATAAACGGAATCAACTGTACAAAAATTAGTATGAATTACTCACAGACTAACGTTCACAGACTAACATTCAAACAGAAAGCTTTTTCATGTTTACCTGCTGTTCACATTTACATTTTGGAACTCAAGTTTTATTCACTGTCTGCCATTATATCTTCCAACATCCCCTCTCTACTGTAGGTGGTTTGTTAGAAGCTTTTCAGTATTTCAAGCCTTGCCTTTCAACTTGATGCCTTCTTGACACTGCTGGTAAAATGATCTATTTTACTACAAATGGAAGGACCCCTGGTTGGATAAATGGTACTTTAATCTTAGTCATTCAGCTCAATTCTTTTGCCTCTTTGCATCCTCCTTTCCTGATATGTGTTTCTGTATTAGTTAAATAGCGATGCATTAATGGCTATATATGCACGACAGACTCAAGGTCACATCAACACACTACTTTTGGGCCAATTTATAGTGACAGGCTCAATCGGGACTATAATGTCCCCACTGTTGGGCTAGCCGATAATTGCTGTACCACCATTGCTCCATGACACTACAACTACTTTTAGTAGTAATACTGACAACAATAAATAATGCACATAGTATAAGTATAATAGCACTTATACTTATATAGCACTTGTAGGAAAAATAAATGTGTTGTGATGCAAAGTGGAGTTGATTATTTCTTGTAGATCTGTTCACTGGGGGGCTTTATGTTTATGCTGATTAAAATATTTCAACTTTCCACTGAAGTAAATCTAATTAGAATTATTATGTATGGATGAAAAAACTACAGACGAATATCAAATTAATGTTTCCATTTTTGGTCAAACTGGGTATGCAAAAAAATGTTTCGAAGCTTGGCATGACCAATATTTAGTAAATACCTTTAAGTTTAAAATAAATATTTGTAATATACCTTGTATCTAGTACCACTTATCAGTTACCTGTTGATGAAATAGAACCACAAATGTTTGGTATAATATTTTTCTGTATTTCAATTTCATTATTCTGAAATGCTAGAGACAGGCCACTAGTCTCAGGTAGCAGACAACCAGTCATACCATTATTATTATTATTATTAGTAGTAGTAGTAGTAGTAGTAGTAGTAGTATATTATTATTTAATTTAATACAATACAATTATTATTATTATTATTACTATTAGTAATATTACTATTATGACCTTCATCTATCCATAAAAACATCTGAGTAGAGTGCGGTTAGTATTTTACTGGTGACCTTGGTATAATTTTCTCTTAAGCATTCACCATTTTTCATTCAATGCTTCCAAACACACGACCATTAACTAAACAAAAAGTTGCTTTATCTAACAAATGTTGCCTTGGGAACACTGGCTAAATCCCTCAATAATTTCACAATGCAGAACCACAGCATAAATTATTGAACTTGCAAAAACACAGGCTTCTCTTCCTAGTGCAGGAGCCCAGCAAAAACTACAAGTCCCAAGGGCTCAGCTTAGTCCCTCCTCAACAAATGTGCTGCTTATTAATACAGCAGCATGGGGAACGGCCATGATTAATTACTAATAAATATCGTGCCCAGAGACAACAATAAATGAGCTGTGCCCTAATTAAAACTGAGGCATGATGCTGCTAATCAAAATGGCAGTTCTATTTCACGTCACACGATTCAACGTGCACGGCAAAGCGGTAACAAAACGGCAATCTGTTTCTCAGATAACGTACAAAGATTACTACTGTAGCTCTTCTGATTACTGATCCAAGTTCTCAGTCTTTTTCAGTCCTCGGTCCTCGTGTCAAGAAGCATGCAGTAATGAGCACAGACGTTTTCGTTGTTGTGTCATTTCTTTACTTCTGGGCTAGCCAGGAGCAATGTGACCCAACACAACTCTGCAGTCAATCTGGCAGCCACTCACTCAGTCTCTCACACATACAGCGAGTTAGAGGTGGGGGGAGCGAGGGAGTGAGTGAAAGGCTGAATTAGCAATGCAGCTTTCTCGTCTGCAACTCATAACCAAAAACTGAACACCATCTCTCTTGCCATAGGACTAATAAGCAGGATGTGGGTACAAGCAGAGCAATGGAAGCTTAATATATGTTCATAAATATACAAGCATACACATTTGTTAGGTCTTTTTTAATTTCATGCATTTTTGCATTGTACTGCAAGTCCCTCCCTGTTTCCAGACTGAAATGTCAATTTTATGAACTTACCATATGGAAGCACTTAGTTCAACAATTGCAGCCTGTAATCCATCTGTTTCTCTATATACTTTGTTAATCCCCTTTACTCTGCTCTCTAATACTCACAGATCATGTATTGTTTGGGTAGTGGGTCAATTCTCAGCACTGCACGGACACTGGTGGAAAATATTAACCATACCAAAAATATCCAGCCCCTACAATTGTGTAGGCTGCATCCTGTGAGCAGTGATGAAGGATTAAAGGAAGACTTTGATACAAACTGTGCAAAACCAGATGAGCTACTGTCTGTGACTTTACATCTGACAAGGTGGAGTTATACGGTAGATGTGTCTAAGAGTTTAGAGACTCCAGCAGCTCTGTTGTGTCTGATCATACCAATCACACCAGCACAACACACCCCCATTTGAGTGTCACTTAAAAATTCTGGGACTGCAGTAGCCTAGCAGTTAAGGCCCTGGACTATGGACCAGAAGGTCCAGGGTTCAAATTCCACCTCTACCACAGTTGGGTCCTTAAGCAAGACCCTTTACCCACAATTGCTTGAATTGTAAGACTGTATGAGTTGTAAGGCGCTCTGGATAAGGGCGTTTGCTAAATAATGCAAATGTAAATGTACTAAACTTGAAAATGACCTTTTCCCTCCTTTTATTATAATTGGTTGTTGTTGTTGTAATGCTTTGGCAATACTCTTGTTCATACATGCCAATACAGCTACTTTGAACAGTAAGCGAGAGAGCAAAAGAGCGAGAGATACAGACAATGAAAGGACGTTAGATCTGTTGGGTTTCTGGTCGATAGATGGCATGTTCTGGACCATGTTTGTTCACACAGGTTTTTAAAGAATCCCATGGAGGGTCGATGAGTGACAGCTGGTCCCCAAAAGAACAAAAACAGCAACACGCCAGCTGGGGAGACCATCTCAGTTCACACAGTCCAACTCCAATCAATGAGACTCATGAATTAAACCATACAACAGCACAAGATATGACTAAAAACCTCTCTTGCAATAGCAAATCATATTGTACCTTGTAATGGAAATGCAACAATAAATGCATTTGAGACTTACAACGCCGCTATCAATTATTTAAAAACCATCACCAAATGTAAGGTTTTGTTAGAGCACCATGGCCAGCATGAGTTGTTTCTTAACTTTCTTAAGAAACATATTTTTAACTCATGTCATTCTGACAGCTTTATCTATTTTTCCCCACAGCAGTGGGCAAATCCATGATCGATAAATGCTCTTTTAGCGCACAAAAGCCTGATTGCTTAACTTCACTATGTTGGTATCATACTGCATGAATGGCATGCAGCTGAATAGAGATGAATTCTGAAGGAAATGAGATGATGCGTCAGTGATAGCTGGTGCTAGAAAACCCTCCATTCTTCTATACATATTGTTGTACCACTCAGAAGGGAACGATTGAACGCAACAAAAGACACTGTGATTTGATGATAATACCAAAACTTTACAACATGCCACTCGAAAAAATGTCAAGTGGAACAGGAAGTATTTCACACTTCAACAAGGGAGAACATCAGTTGTTTAAAGGGTTCCTCATTCTTATAATATACAAGCACACAAAAAAATAAAATAAAAAAGATTTTATATAAAGCACAAAGCAAACTAGGCTGCATCAAAGAAAAAGGAAATAATATAATTAAACAAAGAGAAGCAGCAGTCACAACCATCAAAGCTACTTTACATTTTACTTAAGCTGTGCGTGTTAATTTTCCCATGTAAATGGAACAAGTGTATGTGCCTGCCCTACTGCAAGTAGTACTGCTTTTTGTCCCCCCTTTACCTGTATATTTTGCCTCATCCATAACAAAGTAGTTACTTAAAAAAGCAGTAACATTAGTTACAGGTTCAGTCGGGAACAGCCTGGGTCCTTTCTGTGTGGAGTCTGCATGTCCTCCCCGTGTCTCCGTGGGTTTACTCCAGGTACTCCGGTTTCCTCCCACAGTCCAAAGACGTGTGTTAGGTTAACTGGTGTCTCTAAATATGGCCCCTAGTGTGTGACTGTGCATAAGTGTGAGTGTGTGTGTGTATGTGCGTGCGGTCAAGGGCCCTCCATCTAGGGTTGATCCCGCCCTTGCGCCCATAGTTGCCGGGTCGGCACCCCACGTGGATTAAGCGGAAGATAATGAATGAACGAATCAAACTGCTGAGCAAATCCACAAACAAACGTTTCATTGCATTATCATTTACTATCCCATGTGCAATTTTTTTTTTGCACGCTGTTTTTATTAAAACACTTTCTTTTTAAATTACGGTCAACATCCTGTTTCACAGAATGTAATGCAGACATTAAACTGTATACACCTGTGTACTAGAGCTTCAAAGTTAAAAGTAGTCAAACCTGTGATTAGGGAATCTAATTTCTAATTTTCAGAGATAAAATAGCTCAGCAGTAGGATTAACAAAATTTGTCAGCCATGATTTTAGTCGCCTAAATGCAGTACTTAAAAAAAAACAACAACAAAAAAAAAAAATTGGGAAAGTGGTAAAGTGCCTGTTACATTTGTCAATTACTTCCTGGTTATATCAAGTATCACAATTTAGTAATTTCATCCTAAATTTCCACTTTAGATGAAGCAGATATTTTATAAAAACTGTAACGTTTATTTTGTGTCAACTGAATCCACAGTGCAGAATTATTTATCTTAGCTTCCTATTATATAATATAATAATAATATAACACACTATTTACTATATACGCTGCCACTATGTACAGTTATTCGAAAAAAACATTGTATATGCAAGGGCCTGATCCAGCCTGATGTGAAACAATTAACTGGCGCTATAATGGTTTACAACAGGATACTTGTATAAAAAAGGACACTTTTGTACAGCATTACATAAATTAAGCAGAATTATCAGCCAGCACAGCTGGTGAACATAACACTATGATAAGCTACAGAATGGCCACGTTGGCTACGTTTTTATATCCCAGCTTTTCTAGGTCTCCTCGGTGATGGGACAGTAAATTGCTTCAACAAAGTAAAAGCAAGCTGTCTAATGATGGGTTAAATTATAATTATAACTGATACAATGACACAACCTTTCAGTTGTATCAGCTGTAAGTCATTTCCATGGCATCAATACAATTTCACACTGGAATCAGACAGTACTGTGCACTTGGAAATCTCTGAATGGTCTTGACATACAGAACCATAAGCATGTTCTTCCTTTTTTCTCATTGGTTTACATTACGAAAACAACAACAATGAGCTAAAACATCCATACAGGTGTTCAAGTTAAAAACCTACATTTAACCAGGCTTTCTCTTAAAAGCTACCTAGCGTTAGAGTTCAGTTCATAGACAAAGTTTTGGAGAACTTTGCAATATTGGTGATGTAATGCTGTCTCTTATACTATAACAGATTTGTTGATGGTAAAGCTGTGGGGTGTTAAGTCCGGTACATTTCAAACATATGTACTGACCCACAATTCCTTTTTACAGTGCATTACGTATGCTTTTGCTGTCTGATGTGAAGCTTGTGCAAGATCTTGATGTGTTAACTCTGCTGGGATTCTTCCTGCCCTCTGGACGTGTCTGATATGATGCTTGTGCAAGATCCTGATATGCAGCCCCTTTGATCCCTACTGCCTCTTCATCTTGGATCTACCTTCATATACAATTTCGTCCCGCTGCAACAAATAACGCCAACTGAATGCCCTAAAGACAAATGTGAGTAGTCTGTTGTAATACATGTCTGCATGGCAACATATTGCATGCTCATAGTGGGAATCTCATTCAACGTGCTGTGCATAATCAAGTTAATCATATCATTGATCAGAAATGTAAATGACAAAGCCAGTATTATGATGATAGTCATTCCCATCATTGTTTCTTCCCTCTGCAGCTGGCAGAGCGAATAGCGTGGGAAGCTCACAGGTCCAGAGTCCCCGGTTTGATCCTGACCTCTGATGCTGTCTGTGTGGAGTTTGCATGTCTTTCCTGTGGGTTTACTACAGGTGTCCTCTCACAGACATGCATTAGGTTACCTTAATATGCTAAATTGGCCCGATTTAGGTATGTATGACTAGTTTTAAAGTAACTTTGTGTATCAGTGTAACTTTGTATCTGATATTAATAGCCATTGATGCTGAAAGCAACAAATAAACAGCATGAAAACACCAACCAATCAAACAAATCTACATTCTGAAGCATCTTGGGGCTTTATCTTGCCTAAATGGCTGTTACTAAAAGCACTACTGAGCCTTACCCTATGCCCCCAGATGTCAGGTGAAAAGTGATGATTAGTCATTAATTTTTATTCAAATAAAAATGATGATGACAGTAACATGCTTGAAGGAACTGGGTGATGCAGGTTGTATCCTAATTAAAAAATAACATCCGTTTGGTGTATCCTGTTTTAGCAATAAAGTCTAGTTTCTTACTGCCTGGACTTCACATGACAGGCAACTGGAGGTTAAACAAGGTGAAAGTATTAATGATGCATCAATAATTGTTCCCTGAGACTGAAAATGGTAAGCTGAAGAAAAAAAAAAATACAGCAAAATAAAATACTACAATAGCAGCTTTTAATTATTTTCTCACTTTTATTGCCATTGAGATTATTTTTTAGAGTGTTTGATTTGGAGACTTGATTGTATGTCTTTTTAACTGTTAAGCCATTTCCAGAGTTCTTGATTACATACAGGACTTCACAAACCCCATACATGACATACACGGATTTATCAACGGATTTATGTGGAGCCGCTTTATTTATCTGCATCTGTGTAGTTTTAGTTGTTCCTCATTTCTTCCCTTCTAGGGATCTCCAAATACCAGAAAACGGATTCTGATGTGCAAATGCTTCCAGTGTTTGTGTTTAACGTTTATACCGTTCTCATTTAAGCGCTCTCTCGCACAGCATTAAATGTAACATTTTTAGTTTAATGAAATAGCTGATGGAGTGAGAGAGATGACGGAAGAGCTAGTGGGAGCTGATGGAAGAGCTAACAGGAGCTGAAATCTTTGTTGCCATTCCCATGCTTTATTTTCTGAATAAGCATACATTTTAAGAAAAAAACATCTGAAAGCACTGGAAACCCAATGTTCAACACAAACAAAAATGTATGTATCAATTCGACTAAAACTAGACACAGGGAATCCAGTTGAACAAATGAGTCAAAAATATTACACATGGTTATTTAATTACTGGACAAAATCATCCAAAACTGCATATCTATAAGGGACAAGGTATGTGAACCTTTACCTTAAGTACCTGGTATGAACTACTGTGCCGAAATAACGACAATGTAACATTTCTGGCATCCGATGTTCAGACCTGCACATAGTCTAGGAGGAATTTTAGCCCACTTCACCTCATAGAACAGCTTCGACTTTATTGTTGATGTGCAACCATTTCCTTTTTGGAAACTAGTAGCTTTCTCCTTGTAACACTTTCATGCACACTACTGTTGTTCAGTGCTCTTCTAATGTTGGACTCATGGACATTAGCTAGTGTGAGAGAGTCCCTTAGTAACTAGGAAATTACCCATGGTTCCTTTGTTACATCAGAGATTATTACAGGCCTTGATGCTGTGATTTTTGGTGGTCGACCACTCCTAGGCAGGATGTCAATGGTCTCCATTTATAGACAATCTGTATTACTGAGAATACCTTGGTGGAATATAAATTCTTTCCAGTCTGATGAGCATTAACAACCTTTCCTGAGGTCCACAGAAATCGTGCCATTGTACATTTCCACAAACGATCAGACTCACCTACAAATTAACTGTCAATCCATGATATTCATATACTTTAGCCACTCACAGATATAATATTGAGCACAATAAATAAATTACCAATTATAATGGTTTCGTGATTTGGTCTAGCTGGTTTATTGTTAAATAATCTGAAGGGTCCATAAACTTTCAAACACCATTTAATTTTAAGTTTCAAATACAGTCCAACCATATTGTCCAAACTTCTTTTATTCAAATTTCTAATATAACATGAGGTATTCTAATACCCAAACCTACTATAATGAATAACAATTTGGTAACAATAAATAAAGTAGTTTCTATTCTGAATGGCATCTTACCCATGCTTACATCTTCCACTTTCTTTTTATTCTGTGGTTACACATAAGGTAATGGTATTTTATACTGTAGTATTCAGAGCTAGAAGAAACTGTCGTGAGGCAGCAGAGAACGCATGAGGCACAGTGGTACACATGAAAGGCCCTGCTCTGTAAAGAGGCGAGTCCCGCCCAAACGACAGACAGCAAACAGACAGGAAGACCAATCTGAAATCCAGCTGTGTCACTGTATTACTTTTACATAACAATAAATACGCAGTGTTTCCCATATACAGGAAACAGATGGCAATTGCTTTAAAAAATAATGGATATGACTCCAGTTATCATAGTAGCTTAGCTTGAATTTTATGCTAGTACATGCAACCCTGTCACATTATCATCTCTAATCCCAAACGAGAACATTGCCCTTCGATAAACCCCCTCAAACTGTAATCTGTACAGGTTTCTTGCCTTCTAGGACAAATATTCCTTTGTAGGATAAGCTCCAAAACATGTACACCTTAACATGGGACTTGTCAGACCATGTCCTATATTAGCTGTGGCATTTCATGTCTCATTCTTGCTACAATTTTCTTGAACTTTCCCTGAACTTTAATACAATGCTTCACAAGGTAAACCAATAACAAAAACCTCTGAGTGCACTCTGCAAATCCTTCCTAAACTGGCAGGTGAAATATTTTTGTACGAACTTACACATGGGCTTTCATTTTATACTCTAAAACTGAAATACATCTAACAAGCATTTGATTAATCTTTAATTCAATGATAAATCTACATCAGTAAAACTTTTTAATATGGACTTCATGGCATTCTTTATAAACAGTCTCACAGTATGTACATGTTTATATGGCGATGTTTAAAATACATTGTGGGGACCAAATTCTACACAAGGATAGAACGATCTGAAATGTTATTTTTACTTCCATCTTTCTTACAGTAATCATTACGTAAAGTAAGTAGTGAAACGTGTGTGTGTGTGTGTGCGCGTACCTCTACTGGCTCTGTCGACATGTTGCAAGTCATCGGCGAATTTGAGAACATCAGGGTATCTCTCCTCACATATTTCAGCTAGAAAGTGAATCAGAGTGGACGTTTGATCAGCTGACTTTGTGTCCTTCAGCTAAGGAAGAGATAAGGAAAGAAAATATACAGAAAGCATAAGATATCATAAAAAAAAACAGTTCCTTAAAGCTAAACACAATGATTATTTGGCAAGGAGTTTCTTCTCCAAAAGACTGGAAGTCAGTTTTAATACACCATTTCTCACATCTGAAACTCCTTAGTTAATATCCACAGTCGTGGGTTTAGAAAAGCCTGGCTTTCTGCTGAATTTTGATAGACAACAGACAAAGGGCATGTTTTAATAAAAACTGTTGTAGATATTGGTAAATATCCTGGAATACTGCATTCTGAGGGGATAGAGGTTTCTGTTAGCTTGGTCTTGCAACTCAAAACAGTAAATATTTATGCTTTGAAACAAGAAGTGGCAGAGAAAGGCAGAAAGAAAAAAGAGAGACCGAGAGAGATAAACAGCATCTTGAATGAAGCCATCACCGCAGCCTCCTTTTGTGCTTGACAAGCTAATTTCATAGCATGCGCTAAAATTGTCGACAGATTGAAAATGCAAGACGTTTTCAAAGTCAATTATGATTACCATAACACAATATGGATACAGATCTTTGTACAGGCCAAGGAGAGGAAGAAAAAAACGGAATTCAAAAAGCATTTCATTAGGTGCACTAGCACAAATGTTATTAAGCTCAGTGGGGCAGTGTCCTCTTGTGATTTTCAAATTCAGATCACATAACGAGATTCCTCTTCTTTACAAAACCAGAGGTACAATAAGCTGAGACTAAATAAGTAATAGAACAAACAAATAAATAAAAATGAACTTTCTGAAATGTCCTGCCTGAATTGCATTTCCTAGAGTAACAGCACTTTGGTGGGTTGTTGTTTGTACAGTGTTTCTGTTAAAGGAGGTCAAGAGACTATTAAAATAAAGTTATGATTGGTGGCACCAATTTCGGTTGGGAGAAACAGGTGCTAGCCCAAAACGTTCTCAATCTAAGGAGGGGAAATCTAGTAGAAGATCATATTTCTTTAAGGTTCAATAAAATGAAAAATAAAAAATAAGACGTCAGTAATACAACAAAACTTTTATACACATAATATATATATTAAGGAACACAAACAGCACAATATAACTCAATATTTCAAACTTCTGTAAAATTCAAACAACCTGTCCACTTAGGAAGCAACACTGATTGACAATCAATTTCACATGCTGTTGTGCAAATGGAATAGACAACAGGTGGAAATTATTGGCAATTAGCAAGACACTAAATAAAGGAGTGGCTCTGCAGGTGGGGACCGCAGACCACTTCTCAGTATCTATGCTTTGTGGCTTATGTTTTGGTCACTTTTGAATGTTGGTGGTGCTTTTACACTCGTGGTAGCATGAGACTCTACAACCCACACTCAGGTAGTGCAGCTCATCCAGGATGGCACATCAATGCAATGGCAAGAAAGTTTGCTGTCTATCAGCGTACAATCCAGAGGCTGGTGGTGCTACCAGGAGACAGGCCAGTACACCAGGAGACGTGGAGGAGTTCGTAGGAGGGCAACAACCCACCAGCAGGACCACTACCTTCGCCTTTGTGCAAGGCGGAACTGGAGGAGCACTGCCAGAGCCCTGCAAAATGATCTCCACCAGGCCACAAATGTGCATGTGTCTGCACAAACGGTTAGAAACCGGCTCCATAAGGATGGTATGAGGGTCCAACGTCCACAGATGGGGTTTGTGCTCACAGCCCAAATTCGCCACTGGCACCGTGTTTTTCACAGATGAAAGCAGGTTTACAATGAGCACGTGACAGACGTGACAGAGTCCGGAGATGCCGTGGAGAGAGATCTGCTGCCTGCAACATCCTTCAGCATGTTTGGCAGTGGGTCAGTAATGGTGTGGGGTGGCATTTCTTTGGAGGGCCGCACAGCCCTCCGTGCGCACGCCAGGGGTAACCTGACTGCCATTAGGTACCGAGATGAGATCCAAAAGACCCCTTGTGAGGGTGCAGTGGGCCCTGGGTTCCTCCTAATGCAGAACAATGCTAGACCTCATGTGGTTGGAGCTGAAGAGTGTATGTATTTATGTATGTATATACACACACAAACCAGTTTTTTTGTACTGTACATCTCAGAAATATATTACAAATGTATGCGACTTGATAATTAGTAGTGAGGATCATCTATGAATACAAGTTGCTCAGAACATTCATTTTCAACAGAATTGTTTGTTGTTGTAACTTTTCAACGTGTAATGTCACTGACAACATAAAATGCCATGGCTATTTGTGGCTGCTGAGCTGAGTAACCATGCTATGTGCCTTTCAGCATTTTTTTAAGGGGTTGATGTTTGCTGTGCTATCACCAAATGTGCCAATCTAACAGAACTGTTTTTTTGCAGAGTGTCCATTGTGTAAAAGACCAAACCAAATTCATATAAACCGTCAATAAGCTTTTTAGTTACCACCTCCTTTGTGCCATCAGCCATGCTACTATGCTGCCAAACAAATTCCAAATTCAGCCAGAGACAAAAATAAATAAATTAATTAATAAATAAATTAAAAAAAAGTACCCGCACAGAATTGCATGGATTGCCGCAAAACTCTGCTTGCAGTTATGTCACAGGTAGGTATGTAAATGATTACAGGTGTGGTCTGATTAGACAATTGGTCCTGCCACAAGAAGGCGTAAAAAAAACAACAAAAAAAACTATTAAAGGCTACTTTTGGGTAAGTATAGCTTTTGTGAGAGATCGTTGACTGATCGTCGACAGATTTTGAGAGGATCACCTGACAGAGAAAAGCAGGACAGACGTTTTGATGACTTGCAGGCAGTCCTGCCCTAGATGTTAGGAAGTGTTGGGATCAGTGGTTCCATATTAGGGCACACCAGTAGAAAGGATTCTTTGGTCCACTGTCAAGCACGAGCAGCTCCCTCATTTTCGTTTTCCAGGATCCAGACAGTTGATGCTGCACACCCCTATCTCTGCTGGACCATTTCCTGATGCTTAGCAGATGGAAATTTGTTGTTACAAAGCACATTGTGTGTACTGACGGGCTTAATCACCCTAATTTTCAGTGGTGACATGAAAAAGAATGACTAGTCTTTAGTGATGAAACGTTTGTTTGGGGCTCGATTATGAAGGGCTAGTACCGAGCGCTTCAATCCTGCCATTGTTTTAAAGCAACACACTGCTGGTGTGATGACCTGGGGGCCTCCAACTTGTATTTTTAGAAGATCAATGCTCGCTCACACACACCAAGGGTTTCCCAGAAATGTCTCTACCAAACTGCAACATTTCATTGGCCTGATCAGTGACCAAATTTATCATCAATCCAGCATTAATGGGACCAACTGCAACACCATCTTCAGCAAACTGAGAGTGAAGGATCTACCTGCCGAACTATGCGCAAATGTCATAGGGTCATGGCTACGAGACTGTGGTAGCCTAGTGGTTAAGGTACTGGACTCTGGACCAGAAGGTCCTGGGTTCAAATCCCACCTCTGCCAAGCTGCCACAGTTGGGCCCTTGAGCAAGACCCTTAACCCACCATTACTTGGATTGTAAGATTGTATGAGTTTTAAGTCGCTATGGATACGGCCATTTGCTAAATGCTGGAAATGTAAATGTAACAATCAACACTCCCTCACCAGGAAATGTACTCCCCAAAAGTAGCTGAAAACCTTTTTATAGAGGAGCAAGAGAAGCACTTCTATGCCCTCTTGTGGAAAGACCCAGTGTCTATCATAATCATACAACAATGTAATCCTTTTAATATCTGCCTGTGAAATAAGTGAATGCCATCTGGGTCTAAACCCAATTTTGGCTTAATCATAAGTCTGTCAAGTAGTAATGGGACTCTGGTTGTTAAAGCATATTGGGATGCTGATTTTTTTCAGCCAAGTAATAAAATGTGTTTATCATGATGGATTCCGCAGTCAGTAAGGCAGATCATGGAGAATGCTTTATTATTTACAATCTAAAATTCAAATCGGCCACTCTATTTAACTGTTCTTATGAGGAGAGAATAGTGTAAATGGCAATAATGTTAATGTAGATGAATAACGTTTACTCTTCAAAACAGTATGAGCACATTTTAAAACAACCCTATCCTAATAGATCTGCTTAATGGATAATAAAAGCCTCAGAACCCTCTCTTGTGGTAGTGCAGTAGTTTTCAGCAGCTCTGCTGATAGCTTGTGGGCTTTCAGCAAGCACTAGCTTACAGAATCAGCAGCAAACATGAACACCTGAAAGCAAACATGTCAGTGAGAATATTAAAAGGTTCCTCCAGACAAGAGATCATAGTATAAGCCACAAAGGAGCATGCAGGGAAACCTCAGACGACTCCTTTGAAGACTAAACAGACGCCGAGTACGACACAAAGAAATCAGTACACATGTCCCAGGTTAGACTTAGCCCAGCAAACAAACTAACTACCAGATAAACACAAGCACGGAACGAGAACATCAGGACGAGTCCTCTGGCAAGCAACTTGAAAGGCGGGGAATGACACACTTTCTTTGTTCTTCTCCGCCTTTCGAGAACACAGCTGTCTCTGCGTCTCTCCGTCTGCACTGAAATATCAGCAATGACGTTTCCCCTCAATCAGTTTAAACATGCAGGAAAACAGCGTCTTAAAATTCAAGAGATGCCTTCATTTAAAAGCCTTTTTTCAATTTCTTGCACCAACACAAAGACGCATCAATTCCAGGACTTTCAAGAACTTTCTAATGCCCTTGATATGTTTGCCGCAGTATGCCCTGTTTATTTTTTCTAACCAGACGGGCCTGATTTCTGCCTAGTTCCTGCCCTGCACCCTCATTTTCCAGAATAAACAAGCCCAATTATTTCACCTAGGTCTTTGTAGGTCATGATGACAAAGCCAGTGTTATTTTAGGTGTCATTACAACTGAAATGCCCTTCTTAATTGAAACTGAAGGACTCTTTAAGCACTAGGTTTTCCTGTGTGCGTATTTCAAAAATTAAAATCTAAGCACCATTATTTTAAGCACCCTGTACAAAACTGGAAAAACAAACACACAAGTCAGTGGGCTTTAACACTGGCATGATCAAAAGCTCCAGTGCATTTTCCCTCAGCATGTTCTACCATAATCAGCGAGAAAGAAGGTCTTGTACCAGTACAACAGCCTAGGTGTCAAAAAAAGTCCAACATATGCATTCATCAAATGTGGTACTCCTTTGTCAGGCGCTAAAAGAGACTTGATGAGCTGAGAGGCATTTCATTGACCCTGAAAGGAGGCTGGCTTGGTTACTCAACTGTAATGCAGTAATGGCCATTTTGAGAAGATGGAAGAATGAAAATCAGAAAATAAATGGGAGAAAGGAAAGGACAGGCACTGTAGAAGGAACAAGGGGTTGTTATGGCTACGTAAAACATCTAGTTTAGTTGGAGTCGTAATTAAAGTCACCTTTTCGGTTTCTACTTTTCTCCATAACCCATCTCATCTCATACACAGCTCTCTCTCAAGCAAAGCAAACATTGCAGGATCATCCTACCCAACAAGCTAATAATAGTCAGACAAATAATCTATTCAATCTTTAAATAATGTATATGGAAAATACACCTTTTTTTGAAATTTGAGACTCTGTAAAATAAAGACAAAGATTTATACAATGCATAAAAGCATACATCTATTTTTTGTTTCAGATTGTGCACCCACCTAAACAATATATATATCCAAGTAAGAAGCTGAAGGTCTAAGAACACTGTCATTTAGGGAAGCGGCACAGTCGCGGGGGGGAAAAGAATCCACCTACACACAGAGAGAACCTCAGGGCCTCTTAAGCTTTGACAGGCACTAAGAATCAGCATCTGCTCTCGCTCGGGTATGAAAGTGTTACGAATGAGAACAATCCCCCCTTAATCAAATGACAACACAAGGCATTTTAGATAGGTCAGGAACGAAGGGGGTCAAGCTGACACAAGCATAAGAAGTGCACAGAGTAGTGCGGGTTATCACACAGAGGAGAGAGCCTGCAGTGTTCCCCAGGCATCGGAATGACACCGCTGATCATCTTCTCCACATATCTCCAAGAAAACAAAGATGATACAGATGATGCTGTGCGCTTTCATTTACTGCTTTGCTTAGAATATCCCCGGGGTGTGCATGTGAATTTGTGTGCACAGGCTTCAGAACCAGCCTGTATGCCATATGAACAAACAGAAGCTGAAAGCTCATATTTAAGTACATGTTGGGTTGCACAAAACCACTGCATTGCTTGTGTCGTGAAAACTCAAACACATTACTGCTTATGCTCGGTGCATAATCGATCGCTCCCAATTCCAGGACCCACCTTGCAGAGCGAGCTGAGGTCGAAGCCGTAGGACTGGGCATTACGCGAACCCGCGTTCATGTAATTGCCCATGAGCAGCACCAGCTCCAACAGCCTGCTGAAGGCTTTGCTCTTCCTCACCTCCTCACACGCAGCATTCACGGCTAGCATGTCCGGCTTCAGGTGACTCACCTGCTCCTCAAACTGCAGCTTAAACAGGATGGAGTTCAGTCTGGGCCGCAAGCGTCTAACATCACTTATCTGTATAATAGACAGAGAAGGTCCACAGAAGAAAGAGAACAAAGAGAAACGGAAATGGAGACGCGATGAATTTGGGCAATTGCAAAAATATACTAATAAATAAAGAAAACACAAAGTCTAGTTCATGCACCGTCAGAAACACCTGTAAAGGTCCAGATGAGTATAATGTCATTTTAGAACAGCAGGACGGCCTTAGCAGTGTGTGAAACAAGGGTCGCTTAGTAAACAAGCTATGGTTATTCCGTATATGGGTGTCTATGTTGCTGTAAACAACATCATGTTTTTTTAACAGACATCTAACTGTACTAACTGATAATTAATTAGTGTCATCTGGGTCAGGTCGGGTCCCATATTCATAACGGGACAATCAACACAGTTTAAGTAACAGCTACACCAATTTTTCATAGTAACCATTTGCACACTAAAAAGTATTGAACACTGAGTATTCTTATGTTCTAATACTGAACCCCACTTTAGCATAATTTTGTTCTATTGATAGTTAAGCTATCAATAAAGCAGGAAAACCCTATTGGCAAAACCCCAATAAACAGAGGTTACTTTAAAAAGAGCAAGGTTACATCCTGGACAGAACAACACTCCATCACACAGCCCACTAGGTTGATCTACTAGCCTTTTCTCCTTCTAATACAGATATTAATGCCTGTGTGATGCCCAGTTGGAATGAACTTTAAATATTTTGCCTTATATCAAACAGATAAGGTTAACTTTAAGTTTGACGCAGCACTGTAAACCGTACGCACTTACACAAATGAAACGTTCACTTTCACAGCTGTGGTAAGCTGTACATGAGGCGTTATGTAACGACACACAACACTATCAGCAAGTAACAGAGGTGTTTGTGGTACGTACAAGGTTACCCAAGCAAAAAAAAAAAAAAAAACAGAAAAAAAGGCCATGGAATCAATAGCGGTCCTGTTTCTATAAATGTTCCTGCTGTTGTTTCACAAACAAACACGCATACATCCATTAGCTTATTTCTGTTACAGCCGAACATGCTGCATGTTTTACAGTCCACCTGCCCGTGAAGTACAAACTAAACACGAAGCCGTTATTTGTTGCTCTACACTGAATGTCCACTTTGCAGCTTTGTACGTTGTCTCCTAAAGCAGTCTGAATTTACTTTCAGAGTTTGCAATTTGCCTGCTACTTTTGGACCTGGCATTTTAAAAGCTATTTATGCAACGAAGGCCATGACTTATGCGTTGCTAGGCAGTGGTAATGGATGTTGGCACAGATGTGATCTAGGCTCCTTCTGCCAAAGTTAATTGGTGCGCGAGCGGCTGTGGGGAAGCTAGGGAGGGAACAGAGAGGAACGCGCAATAGGCAGAGTCCAATTGCGGGCATTACACAATTATGTTAAATTGGGAAATATTGCGGACCGCTGGCAGTGATTTCAGAATGCCCCGCAGACACACAGGGTGAGGGAAAATGATCTCTGAAGGCATAATTAAATAGCTGTGAGTGTGTTGTGAGATATACAAAGTAATGACAGGCACTCAAAGAGGAAATGATATATTTCTGTTTTATTGGGGGTGCAACAGCTCATTTACTTTGAGTCTGCATTAGTGTGTGTACATGTAAGGACAGTGGGAAACTGAGGTAACTGGTTAGAATTAAAGACTGGCAACCAGCAGACACGCTATAAACACAACAAAGAAGAAAGATTAATACATCTTAAACTTAATCACAATCAGATACCATTGTCTTCACTCTAGATAAACAATATTAAAGCTGCTTCTAAGCAATAGCCACTGAGACAAACACTTTACAAAAATTAAACAGAGCATATAATATCTACGAATAGGATTAGTGTGACACTTCATAATATTAACACCTGAAATATTTATTGGACTCTTGGCCTTTTCAACATTTAAATATGCACAATTCAAGTGTGTTATTTGGTTTGCTTAACGTCGTCTATCGACATCAGTGGCCATTTCAGCGACACACACAAGGTTATTTCTACATACAAAGTTAAATCATAATGAGTAATATGCACACAAGTCAATGTCAATTTAAAGTGATCAATGAACCTAACATGCATGTCTTTGGACTGTGGGAGAAAACCGGAGTACCTGGAGTAAACCCAGGCAGACAAACGGGAGACACATAGAAAAGACAAGCCATTCCACCCTGGGATTGAACCCAGGACCTTTTTGCTGTGACCAGAGCCACTTCGCCACCCGTCATGTAGCATGTCATGTAACAAGGACCAAAACAAATGTCCCTTTTAATAAGCTTAGATTTTTGACTTTTAAAAAGTTTGATTCCATTCACAAAATTGGCTAATTTGTTCATTTCTGCTTGTAACAATGGTTCACACAGAAATTCTTTATAAGTACAGTCGATTCCAGTTAATGGGACCACATCGGGACGCAATCATTTTGGTCCTAATAACTGGCTGGTCCGATTAAATGAACATGCACTATGTTACAAGACAGGACGTGCTATGTAACATATTAAATGTTTATTAAACCTTTATTGTGCGATTTACACGTATA
>JAVSBV010125205.1:0-18449 GCA_033117975.1 Parotocinclus spilosoma
TTTTGAGTAACCAATTAACCTAACATGCATGTCTTTGGACTGTGGGAGGAAACCGGAGTACCCAGAGTAAACCCACGGAGACACGGGGAGGACATGCAGACTCCACACAGGAAGGACCCAAACCCCCCCGGGATTGAACCCAGGACGTTCTTGTTGTGAGGCAAGCGGTGCTACCCATCGAGCCACCGTGCTGCCGTGCGATATGTAAAAAATGTATCTAGAATTTTTGGGGTTTTGTTGATAACAATAATTAGACAATGCTTTGGCAGTCTTAGGTCTAAAGGTGTTTGAACCCATCTCTTTCAACCTTTAGAAGTGGTAATGTGACTTTTCATGATGAAATGACAGAATTTATGTCTTGGCATCAGTTGCTTTACTTCTCATAAGGCATTTTTTGCAGAATGATTTCTTAAGGTTGCTAAATGCTTTTGTGCTGGGACATGGCTGGTTGGTTTTGGACTGTCTTGGAGGACTGACTCCTGAAGTTCGTCATAACCTTTATTTTCAGCATGTGGGTTCGGAATTGCGGTAGCCTAGTGTTTAATGTACTGGACTCTGGGCCTGATGGTCCTTAAGCAAGGCCCTTAAACCACCATTTCTTGAATTGTAGGACTGTATAAATCGCACTGGATAAGGGCGCCTGCTACATATAGCATTTTTTTATCTCGTGGAGCTGTCAACCATTTTTAGGTAGAATTCTAACTTAACTTAAGGCACTAGGGTACTGCATGCAGTAGTCTATCCTACCTGGCTATGTGATGCAGTTAACAGGTAAACCCTTAAGGTGGGTAACATTCTTGATATTGTCATCTCACACATTGTTAAAACAACACTTCATATAATACATTAGTACATTATTGTAGTCTAGCCATATCCTACACCCTAATCCATATGCACATAAACAATTTATGGACAAAAGAAATGTTTACTGTTTGTTAAAGCAGTTAGTAGCTGGATGGATAGCACTATTTCGATCTTTATCTGAGACATGTAAAATCATCAACCTTATTGAATTGCTGCTTGTGCAATGTTTTAGTGCCGTTGAATACACCTAGAGGGTCAATAACTGCCCTGCTCTCTAAACATAATCTAAGAAACTCACATGATGATACTTTGATTGAGTGGAGAGAGTAATAAACCAAGTAGTTCGTTGGAGATCGATAGTGGGGAGAGCAGGAAACCGCCTCGAGATTGGGGCTGATTGCGCGCTTGTGGCCTACTGGCCATGGATGCCTAATCTGTCTTCTGAGCCCAAGCTGGTAACCTGCCAACAATACTATTGCAAAACATGAGTTAAAATGGTGTTTGATCCTTCCGTTCCCTTCAAATTACCATAATAACTTTAATAATAAATGTTGTGTTAATCCAAATTTAGATGTCAGTTTTAAAATTACATAAAAAGTAGGCTTCTGATGAAACCTGATTGTATGGTCCCTGCTGTCAGGACATACACTGCCTTGCACACTAATGAGTGAGTGCTACACACTGTGGATGAGGAAACTAAAAGCAATTACATACTTATCTGGTACTTGGCGAGGCTGACTTTGCTCTTCTGAGTTGCCGATTTAAATTCACACACAGAGTGATTCTGTTGCTTTAGCCCTTCCAGCTTTTTATAATAGGTTCAGAAGGATTTTCCTTTACCTTCAAAGAGTTTGTTGGTGACTAAAATTTCATTTCTCACATTAGATTCAGTCTGGGTCCTCATGGACACTTCAAAGCGTCTGCACAATTGTCGTGGAGTAAGATATGACAAGACTTGGTAGTAGAAGTGTGTGCAGGATATGCATTACAATATGATTTTTTTTTCATGCTCAGGCTCCAGTGCCCACACAGTGAGCAAACAGGCTGCAGGCGAAAGCTTGCCCTGAAGGGTATGCCAGTATTTCACAATGCTGGGTTAGGATTGCTGTTACAGAGGTGATGATGATCAAACCCAGGTTGCTGTGGTTGCAAGCTAGTGTATTTGACTGCTGTAACACCTGAGCTACCTTGAACTATAGCAAACTGTATCAGGTCTCATGATGTATTAAGACCATTAAGTCTCATGATGTAGTGTAGAGCAGCACCTGGTATACATTGCACATCTGGTGTCTTTCAACCTAAAGGTTTCTTTATAGTCACTCTGGGACCTTACCATATAGAATGTGGTGACATTTTGCCCCTTGTAAAACTGTTACATTCTTTGTTTAACATTATCACTTTAAATAATTTCTGTCTTCATTTATTTCTACTACTACATCTCAGGCAATAGGAAAGAGAATCAGTGCTTGTATATATATGGGATGCTCTGATCATGTATTATGCCGATTCTAATACCGATCACCCATGAATACCGATCACTGCCAATTACTTTTCCTGGCTATACATTTTTCGAATTTGGTTATGATAAGTACTACTGGCTACATGATCTGGAAAAAAAAACAAACATTTTCAAAGAAATAAAAATACAAAATACTTGCAGGCACAATTATTCTTTCACCACTGAAAAAGGCTGGTCATCTAACCTGATGAATTCAATTAATTTTGGGGTTATGTGCTTCGCCTTCGGATGGTCATGCTCATATAGGCGAGTGTTGGCAAGTGTGGGCTGCGTTAATTGCTGTCTGACTGTTGCTGCTCCAGGGGCCTTCATTTTATTCTCTGCAGTGAGCCTCGAAAACTCACCATACTCCGCCAAGTGTTTATTCTTTAAATTATGTATTAAATTAGTTGTTTTGAAGCATTTTAATGTGCTTCCCTTACGAGGTATTTCTTTGTTGCAATAATTGGAACAGTTATATGTATATTCTAAACAGCATATGCATAGGACCAGGGTATTTTCAATATAAGGTATAATGCAGTTAAGAAATAGGCTTTTGTTTTCAACTTATTTTCCCCCTCCTTTAATATGAATTTTCATGAGCCCTGTCTAGGGATGTAACCCATTTTTCTTTGAGGTATTTTTTGTTTTCCCCACGTTTCTGAGTTTCTCTCGAGACTCTTATGTTCTGACATGTTTGTGTTGTTTACTGTCAGATTTACAAAGCTCGATTCAAAAGCAGTGAGTGATGTCTGTGAATGGCAGGACTAACATTCTGGGTAACAGCTGCTGAGTAAAACCAGTGACCTCTAAATAGTGTAACAGCAGGAAGTTTGAATATCTACTTGTAACCAAACCCACATTTATGCAGTTTGGTATGCTTCTCGGATGACAAACTTGTACTTGATTCTGTGAACATCATACTTATAAGAGGGGAATATGACTCATATATTGCAGCATGACTTTTTATTTTTTGTCCCAAGCTGGTTAAACTGACTGCTCACCTTTTTGTCAGTAATAAACAACGCATGCTTGCTGTTTAAGCTGGTACACAGTAAATAGATTAGACTTAAGTGAGGTGTTTTGAAGTGAAGTGTTCCTTTGGTATTTAGATGAAAAATATAGTAATTACTGTCTCACTAACAATATTCCGGGAATAGCAAACATCGTATGCATAGCTTAGTTGTGAAGATTGGTCATTTGAGTTACTGTTGCCTTTCTATTAGCTCATCAACAAGGATTTTTTACCTGGCTGCCCACTGCTTATTTCTTTTTCTCTCGACTGTTCTCTGTAAACCTTTGAGATGGCTGTACCTGAAAATCCTAGTAGATCAGCAGTTTCTGAAATATTTAATTCCATGTACATAAATCACTTTGATTCCTCATTCTGATGCTTGGTTTGAACTTCAGCAGGCCATCTTAACCATGTCTACATATTAAAAAAGCGATGTGATTGGCTGATTATATATTTGCACTAACAATGAGTGTATTTTGTCAACTCAAAAGTGAATTAATTACCAGTTCATTAACGAACAGGGACATTTCAGCCATTCAGTTAAACATGTTCCTGTATAAACAAGCACTGACCCTCTTTCCTATTGTCTGAGATGTTATGCAGGCTGTCCACATTAGTGGAAGGTTTGAATGCAATTCAAAATTATTTAGAGAGACACAATGTTAAACAGTAAATGTAACAGTTTTACAAGGGGCAAAATGTCACCAACATTTTATATGGTAAAGTCTCAGAGTGACTATAAGGGAACTTTTAGTTCAGCAGGTTGAAAGACACCAGATGTGCAATGTATACCAGGTGCTGCTGTACACTACATCATGAGACCATAGGGGTCTTTGCACTGTGAAACAAGATTGCTTCGGTTACAAACTGTGTTTAGGTTTAACTCAACGGAGTATATCACAGAGCTAGCTATAAGCAAATGCTGTTAGAACATCATGGTCCAGACTTGTGCAGACTCAAAGGTGAAAAAAGGTTGTACATGAGTGAAAAGTAAAATTATCGAGTGCAATCATTTGAGAATTGTTCCAGTATCAGCTTTCCTATCCAACATTTCAAACTGAATATCCCAGTAGTAATCAGGTAGGATTGCTGGCAAAGTAATTAACCAACACAGTCAGTCATACAAAGCCAGAAGCTACATTTGCATAATAATGTAATTTCCTAACACACTATAAAACTATGCCTACACATTCCACTATCATTCACAACCTAATTACCTGAAGGAAAGACAGGATCCATCTATTGTTTCTGAGAATAATGTCTCACATATTCTGGTTTGGTGTTTTAGAGTTTTTTTGTGTCGGCAATGGGTTTTGGTTTTCTTATCTGTGTTTCTGTATACAACATACGACCAGGCTACAGCAATTATCTATGGTGCCTTTCGAACAAATCTTTCAGGACACTGAGGCATACAGGGCTGGGTCACCATGTTTTGCCTAAACACCTTTTGCATTTTGTGGTGGGACTCAATACAGAGTATCAAGCTGCTTCTGGAATTACATTAGAAGGCAAACTGTTTGCTGGGAACCTTGTTGATTAGGTTTCTATGGCAGTGCAGCCACAAAAAACCCTAAGATTACAGGTGTGTGTTACAAGAGAACACAAACAAAATGGACAAATAAATTATTTGGCTAGTTCCAAATGCGTTGGCCAATATGGTACAAAAGTCATATCACAATACTTAAATACATTTTTAACATGAGACATATGATTGCAAACAAAATGCATCAGTAGCAACATATTTTCAAAATATATTTAAAATATTACCCCATACTTAGTAAAGTGATTTTTGTTTAACATATCTTGCACTTCATTCAATTAAAAAGGACTAATTACACTTTTTCTAATGAGTATGCAGTTGGTCAGCAAAGACGATATCCTCCATACCACCTACATATTAGGTAGTAAGTAACACTATCCACTGAATGAATCTGAAATTGACACTTTGGGAACCACTTTTCCAATTTATGATTCAGTATGACTCCCCATTTACAAAGCAACGGCCATAAATAAGTGGCATGCAGATACTTATAGCCATTTAGTATGCAAAGTACTGCACTGCTCACAAAATTATGGGATATTTCATTAGGCGACATTTCATTTTGAAATATCCGCTAATTTTTGTGAGCAATATATACACTTACTATGCTGATTTATTAACCAGCATGTACATTAGAGCTCTGTTGGCTTTCACTCATTTGATGCTGGGCAATATTCCAGTTTTAAAATTTTGAATCATCAGAATAGTCCTGAGCAGTTATACTCTTCAAGAAACACACACAGACACACACACACACATAAAAATGCAAACATATTCATCTGGCATAAAGTAAAAAAAATGGCTCAGAGTGTTGTGGAAGCCTGTGTGATCGTGACTGACTTGCCAATTCACACACCTCGTTTTTCCCTTCAAGTGAACAGGACTTTGCTGTCAGTAAGAGGAACTCACACAAGCACATTAATCCCTGAGGCATTTTTCACTTCTGGATTACTGATGTATTGTAACATAATGTGCCGTCCCATCTTTGACCCCTAGCCACAGGCTCATCTCTCCTTAAAAGGCATCAGCTCGATGCTGGGGCTTTATCTTGGGTCCGCTAACCAGAATTAGCTCGTGCTTAGTTCATTAAATTGCAGGGAGGAGGAAACGTGGAGATATGGATGCTTCCCAGAAACATTAATCTCACTTGTATTGAATCTGATTTTGAAGCATTAAAGGTGTTTCTTTGGTGGTGCTTATTCTGCCTGAAGTGCTTAATGGTGGACTGTGTCTGCTGGCAGGTGGGAAGGAGATACTGATGGTCTGCTGTATTAAATTATTATTGAACCATTGAAGTGCTTCAGTTTTCACTCTTTTCATTCTTTCTCTTTCTGTGGTAGGCTCTAAAAACCACCTATACAGCATATGTATAGAAGTTTTTATAGGGCTAGGTTGCCATGCACTCTGTAAAGCTGGATGGCTATTTTAATGAATTTATCTTCACTAATGAATGTTTGTCCAGCACTCTCTATTGGCTTGTACAAACATTGAGAGTACCTCCGCTCTGCACCCTCGACCCCTATGGGATGTATTGATCACTGGCGTAACATAATTAAAGTGGGTTTAAGCAGGGCTCTTCTTTTTAACCTTTCAGAATCAAGAGTACCCAAAGAGTGATGTGTAGTGGTTTGTTTGAGGCACTGTGCAAATATACACTCACACATCACTTTATTAGGTACATCTCCGTATTATATACCTCCTACACTCATTGTCCATTATATCAGGGAGAGAACTGTGCTGAGGAACAGATGGACTAAATTCTGTATTCGTAGAACTACAGAATGATTTTATATGGTGATAAAAGGATAGTGAGTTGATAAAATGGACAGTGAGCATAAAAATAAGGTGTACCTAAGAAAGCAATCAGCGCGTGTAGCAAGTATGCTAACTTTGACGTTATGTTCTACCATCACATCGTTTGGTCCCTTTCATTGCACTACTTAAGAGCTGATTGCACCATTGGTGATTCTTCAACTTTTTCTTTAGATATGTATTCTCACATCCATTTCTACACGAACCTATCTGCTGATACTAATGCTAGCAGTGTTTTAACACAAATGATGAGACGTTGATTATCACATAATGGATGCCATGAGCATGGGGGTTGCCATCTGTGATTTGCAGTCTGCCAGTGAAGAGAGGGAAGGGAGCAGTCAACAGTCAAACACTCAACAGTAATACAAAAAATATTGCACACCAAGCAAGTGTATCACCTCATTTTCACCCTGTAGTATGCTTGTCATTTTGCGAATTTAAATAGACAACTTTTTTTTTTCCAAATGCAAGGTGCTGTGCCAAGCAACCAAGCAACAGCTATCTGCTTCCATGCTTCAGTAGGATGTAATAGGAATACTGGTTGTCTGTGATAAAAGAGTTAATTGAGGTGCAGTTGCAGTCACCTATAAACTTTGGTCTGGAACCAGTTTAGAGGCCATTAACATGTCATGGTTTATGTGGAAATGTATATAAACACCCACAACGGGACAAATCTTGAAGGCACATGGTGTCGGAGTTTATGAAGAGTGACCAATGAGATATCCGGCCATTATTTCATGCACATACGAATTTAAATGGTGCGCAGAAAAAGGAACATGCAGTTACTTTGAAGATCTGAATGAAAACACATGGTAAATTAGTCAGACCCTTGTCTTACTCTAAATGTTTGGGAACTAACCACAAAAAAGTCAGCTGTGCTAAAGCCAACCTGTTTGCCATCATTGGGGTTGATGCAGTAAAAGGTCTTACAAACTATGCAACAGTACATAAGGGAAATGCTGTCGCATTGTCAAACGAGAAGGCCACATGAAAACATATCTTAAAACATGTCATTTAGTCAAGTAAGTGTTTCAATGTGAATACCACATCGAAAATGCTCATTAGGCATTAGCAATGTCAAAAGGAAAAGTGCCACAACATTAACAAGCTAAATGTAATGCTTTTTGCCAAATATTTATTATATGTATTTATTAGAATCTATCCAATATAATTTGCACAAATATGTGTATTTATTTTATCACATGTATTCCAAAGCTAATTTATAATAAATAGATTATAGAAACATAATTATAGAAACATAATTTAATGAAACTATCTCTATACAGTTCATTTGGATAGAAGATGAATAATATGCCTGTGCTCCTTGATTTACTATGGGGATGCATTCTGACAAATCCAATGTAATTTTAGTGTGTGGCAAACCAATGAGTTTAATATATTTAGTAGGTCTTATAGCATAGCATTACTATAATTATTATAATTTAGAGAATTTGTGAATCTGTATTAATGTTTATTATTGGATTCCCATCGTATAGCCATAATAACGTAAGTTGGCCCATCATAAAATGGGGGCTGCCTGTATATATGAATAAATTAAGGGTGCCCAAATAAACGTATAGTCTCATCCCCAAATTATTTTCATTTTAGTGAGTTATGGAAAAAACTCCTACAGAAGAAATAATTCTAAACATGTATCATAATTATTGGAGCTGCATTCAATATTTTGTATAACCTCTTTTCACCAAAATAAAACATTACTTGGTCTTTACATTTTTATATGTGTATGTATGTGGCATACATTTCACATGATGTTGGAAATATTGAGATTATTTGGACATGTTGACATGCTACTGATCCTATCTATTTGTCAGATGTACTTCCATTTTTATCATTTCATAAAAGTGTTCTTTGATTTAGATTCAGTAATTCTGGAGGCAACTAAAGAATGCTGAATACATCGCCATGTTTATGAAACCAGTTTGAGATTACTTTTCTGACATGGTGCATTATTGTGCTGGAAGTAGCCGCTGTATCCATGAATTAGTGCATGTGGTAGCAACAATATAATTTATTCTATGGCTATGCTTTCAATAAATGATTGATTGGCATTAATGAGACCAAACTAAACTAAGAAAACATTCCAAACACCATGTTGACGTTATTGATTCATGCTTATGGTGCCAAATTCTGACCCTACCATCTGTGTGCCTAATTGAGATTCAGTACACCAGGATATGTTTGACCAGGATGAGTATTCATTTGTTCACTTTTTGGTGGGTAGTTGCCACAATGCTGCCTAAGCTCTGTCTAACATGTGACCATATGATGTCTGTGTGATCTATCGAAACTGTTGTGAATGAAACTCCCAGGAGATCAAATAATTACGGAAATACTCAATTCAGCCTGCCTGGCACTAACGATCATATCATGCTCAGAAAGATGTCATTTTTTCCCACATGATTGATGTGAATATTACCTGAAGCTGCCGGTGTGTGATTGACTCATGATTTATGTCAGGTGATGAATATCTAGAATTTTATCAGGATTTATTCATATAAAATCTTAATACATTGAGGGCCAGAAGACCCTCACAGAGTGCTCAGATCTCTAATCAGTGTAGACTGGATTATTGCAAAGCCAGCAGGAACCATTCTTTCACGGTCTGGTGAACATGGCCATGTCCTGGCACTGACCCCGTTGCCTTCCATATCCTACACTTTTGGCTTCGGCATATATCCAGTGTGCTGAGGTTTTCGTAAAAATAAATAAATAAATAAATAAATAAGTAAATAAATGCATACATCATAGTGAAGGTGTTGATCAGGACTCTGGTGAGCAGGTTGTCAGCATTTTGCAGGTTGTCAGCATTGCCTGAAGGTTGGTCAGAGGTTATTTGCTATAGCAGAGCACACCTGTGCTCGTTGTGCTCAACATTTGGCTTGGCTTCTTTGTTAACTGTTACAGGTGGTACAATTTCCCCCCAAGCAGTCTAATTGGCTGAAGAGTATCCTGGCATTGACTTTCTATATAATACACTGGTACACTTAGCTAACAGAGGCACTGCCAGCAAATAATAATATATGTTATATACAAAATATTTAGAGATATGTAGTAAGATGTTCCAAAAAATCCTGAATATATATTGCTTAGATTATTTTAATTGACATTATTTTCTGGACATTGCTACTCAAAGCTGTTTATAATGTTTTTTTTTCAGAATGTTGTGTGATGAATATAATAAGATTCTAAGTTAGATTTTTAAGTTATGTGTAGAAGTTGTTCTGGGCTCTAAACGGCAGATGAAATGAACCTTAAGCCAGTAAAGTTGAGCATCTTAATGTGAGCCATAGAAAGAAAGCAGCGACAGGCAGAGAAAGCAGGGGTGAAAAAGCAAAAAAGGGGAGAAAATGGACGGGAAGCGGTCTCGAGGCCATACCCAGAACAATGCCAGGTTTGTTTGGCCCAACTAAGACTAACTCAAAAGAACTGGAAGTTTGCCTTGTCTACCTTTCTGCAGTGTCCGCTTTCTTTCTTTCCACTGTCCTTCACCATAAGAGCTTGTGCAAAGTTCATAAGGCTTCCCTCTGTTTGTGCGGCCAATAATGGTAGGGCCTTCCTGCTGGCACTTGAAGCGAATGCCAAGAGCTTCAGATTGACACAGAAGTGAGTTCTCTCAGCGCCTGGTTTCAACAGTGTGCATTCAGTATTAAGCAGCCCATAGTGTATCTATTAAACTCCATTATACTCCTTGACATGAACAATCATTCAAGAACATGAATGTTTTGGTTTTAATGTTTATCTTATATAGGTTATTGGTTAGGTAAGGTTGCACTGTGGTCAAACACAGCAGGTAATCTGGTGTTAATTTGTCGTCATCTCAAATAAAGTTACCTTAATTGTTTTTTTATTTTGTTATTTCATGCAATGAAAAACATTTTAATTCCATATATAGAAAGAGCAGTAATTCATTTTGTACTACTTTGGGTAATTAGCTGTAAAGCCTCATTATGACAATATTCATGATTGAAATCCAATTAAGAGTGTGTATGCTGCATATAATTTTAATGATACTACAACTAAGTGACGACAATCTGTTTGTGCCTCACACTTGAAGTGATTGACAAAATGCATAGCAAATGGAAAGCCTACTTGATGGATTTGGCTTGGTGTAGGCTTATGAACAATCTGTTCTGCTTGAAGGTCATATTTTGGTGCTTTGCAGCTTGTTTTGTCCTCTAACAACCCATATCGGCATAATTAAACCCTGAGTCCCTCCCCTCCCCCGTTTCAATTCCTTTTGCTTTCTCTGTGAAACTGCGAGTCCTACATCCCATTCCACACCATATATCATATGGATTCTTCTCCTTAATCCACCATTCCCCAGTCTCATAGGAGAAAGCTGGGTTTTTATTCTACTCTCTAGTGAGGGATGGTTACAAGCCCATCAATCACTTTGCTGTAGCTCACATAAAAGTCACTTGGATTTTGCTCAGTTTTTCTTGTTCATGTTCCCATCAAACTCGTGGCAATTATCTGATGCCCAAGCATCCACTTGCAGTGGTTATAAAATAGTTTTAATAAACTATTTCTAAATAAACTATTTATAAGGTCTTTGTCCAGCATTCCTGCACTGCTGTCTCTTTATCGTCCCTTTGGTCTGTCTTACTCACCCTATTCAAAAGAACTCAGGTCACGTATTGTGCAGTGTGATTGTCACTCATTTAATGAGCTCCTTTGCCAGGCAAGATGCTTGGCAGTATATGTCTCCCCTTGAATCCCTTATGCAGATAGTGACCATCTCTAAAGAAGTTCCTCACTTCCTCGCTTTTTGCCTCCATTTGTATTTGTGGAAAATGAAACAGTTATCTGGAGAATGAAATACTGTGTGTATTAAAGGCTTATTTGCTTAGCCTGAGCTATTTATAAGTGTAGACAATACAGGTGTGCACCAGTTAACGGCTATCCGATCAATGTCTGTTCGGTTTAATGACTGATTTCTTAACAATTATAATAAAATATAAAATGAAATCAATATCTGTCTTTGAACTCCATACTTTGCAGCCATAAACAGCTGGTCAAACTGAAAATGGTATAGCGCTTGTATTTTTAACATTTAACATGTATGTGTTATGTGTTTTATTCAGTTATATTTACTTTGACCTTTGTTTTATTGCAGACAGTAATGTTTTTTCTGGTTAACTTCATTTCATTTCTTAATAAACATCCTTCCCTGATCATGAGCAAGGATGGCTTTAGAAGCTCCAGTTTGTCAGCAAGTGTGTTAAAAAAATAAAAAAAATTATATTCAGCCTTATTATAACAACGTCCAGAAGTGGCATCAATGTCTCTGGGCTTAGAGACATCTAGAATGGACCATCACAGAATGGAAACGTCTTTTTTGGAAGTAAAGTAGGCTGTGTGCTAAAGACTAAAGACAAAAAACATTGCCCTTTGTGAAGTTCACTTTAGGTTCTGGGATGGCAGCATTAATGCAGAAAAGTACATTGATATTTAAGAGCAACATTAATTACTTCAGGATTACATATTTTCCAGGGATGTCCCTGCATTATAATGCAGAAATGGATGTTTATTAACAAAGAAAGTTGACAAAACAAAACATTAAATAAATTGGGTTCATTCTTTCTGCAATTATATAAAACAAGTTCACTGAAGGAGCACTGCTCTTTTTCATAGATACATTTTTCATAGATTTCCAACTTTTTTCTAACTTGTGGTTGTAGATTTTGTACAACTTTTAATAGTTCTTCCACATTTCCACCCTGTGTTGACAGGACTGGACATTCTCTGAAATTAAACCATCAAGATACAGATAAGAAGTGTGCTCACCTGGTTCCTGTACGCAGTGGAAAGAAGAACAAGTGCTGTTTTAGTATAACACACTTCAGTTTAAACAGCATGCCAATAAGAGGCTGTCCAGATGTTGCTCATGATCAGGGAAGGATGTTTAACATTTGTATCACTAAGAATAACAATTGTGAATACAGAAACTAGGGGTTGCCTATTTTTTGTTGACAATATGTGAAATTATCAACATCACCAATGAATTATTATAATTCTCCCTCTCTGGTGGCATAATTTGGCTTCAAGTGTGACTAAATCAGTTGGATACAGTATGCAATTTCGATACTCTTTTCCAGCTGCAGTCTTGCAATCGAAGTGATTGCCAACATTCGCCAGATGTTGTGAATGAATGTGTCGAGGACATTGGCTGTGGATTGTTTGCACCGGTTTCTGCTGTGAAATTGCTTCTAGCCACACACCAACTTTTCACCACTCACAGTAATATTGTTATTATCCAACGCTATCATCTGTGATTCTCTGACTTTAAATGCAAAGAAAATAGTAAAACACAATTACAGTTTATGTATTTATGTTTACAAAAGCAGTAATTTGCTGTCATGCATAAAACCTTCAATTTTAACCTTCAAATTTAGCTGGCCTTTTCCCATTTATCACTAAATGCTACCTATGTCTGTGTCTCTCAGTTTTAGCTGCATTAGCCTTTAAAACAGTGCACTTATTTTCTTCGATATGTCTTGCGTATGTACTCTTCATAGTACAGAAATGTTATTTTAACTCCCATGTAAGTTTTTTTTTCTCATAACCTGAAATGAACCACACTTCACTGGCACTTTTTTTGGCATTGGATTTTTTGACTTGGTATGCAAACTTTGCATCAAAACAGATGAATGTAATGCAAAGCAAATTTATGTCACAAATGAAACAGCAATTTGACCTTTGGCTACAAAAAACTGATATATTGTACTCAGCTGTTGTATTACTTTCAAAACGTTGTTTTACTTACAATACATGCTACTGGATACCTGAAGAACACAAGCACTTTTGTTCAGTAGTATTTGATATGTCTGTCTTTTGTTTGTAGTTTGACCCTCGTTGGACTGTCACATGAACCTTGTTGTTTCATAGATACTCTGTCATCTGATTTGGCCCTTGTCAAAGTCACTCAGGTCTTTATGGCTGGCCATTTCTCCAGTATGTTGACTATACTTAGGGTCTAATATCCCAAACCTTGACATGCGATTAAATAAAATGTTGTTAACATTAAGCGCATCATTGTTTTTCATATGCCATACCAGTTTGATGTGTCACACATCTTCCCATTTTAAAACCTTAAGTTGACTCTATGATGGCTGCATGCAAGCATGTTGGTAACTAGATGTAACAGGTTTGCACCTTCTTCTACCATTTTTCTTTTACATGGGTGCTTCCTAACTTTGTTGTTTTTTTGTTGCAAATTCTCAGTAATTTTGAATTTGATGCCTGCAACACATTCCAAAAAAAGTTGGAACAGGGGCAACAAAAGACTTGGAAAGTTGAGGAATGCTCAAAATTGTTGGAACATTCAACAGGTGAACAGGTTAATTGGGTATAAAAGGAGCATAAACAAAAGGCTCAGTAGTTCACAAGTAAGGATGGGGTTCAACACTTTGTGAACATCTGCATGAGCAAATCGTCCAACAGTTTAAGAACAATGTTTCCCATCGAGCAGTTACAGTCCATAATATCATTAAAGATTCAGAAAATCAGTAAGAATCTTTGTTAGTAAGCGGCAAGGCTGAAAACCAACATTCAATGCTGGTGAGTTGTTAATATCACTTGTTTAAAATTGTGCAAGCTCTCATACTGTTTTTTGTTATTATTATCATTATTATTATTATTATTATTATTATTATTATTATTAATAATAATAATAATTTATTCAAAAATTGTTTCAGAATCAGAATGTAAGTCCCACTTGTGGGATAATTTGTTAGTATGAGTAGTTTGCATGTAGACTCCTAAACTGGACATAATTAAATAATAATAATTCTATAATTAAACTTTCACAAACAACAAACACAACACTACAGACAAAAACTTGTCATGTCGGCAAGTAGCGACTCTCTAGTCTTCTCGTTTTTGGTGAGTATTTATCCGCTGAGTAAATACGCTATTGTAGTGTTTTTAACTGTTGAATAATCAAGCAACCCGCTGAAGTAATCGAACGTTCTCTTTACTTAACACGCTATACATCACTCTCGTATCACAAATGCTCTGTACAGAGCTTACAGTGCGTCATATCCTACACATTTAGCAGACGCAACAGCTATTTACTGTAAATCGTAATATTTTATGATTTGATGTGTCCCAAATCCTGTTCCTTTTTAGGTAGTAGTTGCTCATAAGAAAGTTTTTTTAGCTCAGTTTGCTTTTTCATAGCCTGTAAGATTTAATGAAACTCTAAATGTATAAAAGTATAAACTTTATCTCTGAATTTGCTCATGCAATTCCTCAGGAGACATAGAAAAAGACAAAAAAAGCATTAATACATTTGAGATTTAAGGAATCAAATACTGACTTTGTTGTGAGAAATTAATTGGTTGCAAGCGAACTTCAGGGTTTGAACACAGAATCTCAGCAACAGCTGTTTCCACCAACTCTTTTTTTTATCACTGAGCAACTTAAGCTACCTTCCAGTGCTAAGCTTGAGGATGTACAGTTATGGCCGAAATTGTTGGCACCCCTGAAAGTATTTGTCCCAGAAATGTATTGCAATTACACATGAAATACACATGTTGTTATACACATGCTGTTGTTATACACGTTTATTTTTTTTGTGTGTGTTGGAACAACATATAAAAACAGAAATTGGCAAACTTGATATATTGTTATGCAAAACTCCAAAAATGGTCTGGACAAAATTGTTGGCTCCTTTCAGAATTGTATTGTGGGTAAATACCTTTGTTTTAAGCTTGTGATGCTTGTTTAAACTCACCTCAGGCAAGTAACAGGTGTAGGCAATATAAAAAGCACACCTGAAACCAGATGAAAAAGGGAGACTTTAGCTTCATATTTGCATTGTGTGTCTGCGTGTGCCACGCTAGGCATGGAGAACAGAAAGAGGAGAACTGTCTGAGTACTTAAGAACCAAAATTGTGGGCAAATAATAATAATACCAATGTTAGAAGTCTATCTGCAGAGATTTTGATGTTCCTTTGTCCACAGTGTGCAAGGTAAAAAAAGAAGTTTACAGCCCATAGCACTGTAGCTACTCTCTCTGGACGTGTACAGAAGAGAAAAAATCATGAAAGGTTGCACAACAGGACAGTTCTGATGGTAGGTAAGCAGCCTCAATCAGGTTTCAGAGAAATCCAAGCTGTCCTGTAGGCCCAAGGTGTATCAGTGTCAACGTGAACTATCTGTCGACATTTGAAGAAGTACACATAGAAATAAAAAAGCTAGAAGAGTGCAAAAGAAGAGGGGTCCAAAGTTCCAGTTAAGAGGTGCAAAAAGCTTGTTGATGATTATAGGAAGAGACTGATTTCAGTTATTGTTTCAAAAGGGTGTGCAACCAAATATTAAGTTGAGGCTGTTATTTTGTCCGGCCCATATTTTAAGTTTTACATTAAATGATATCACATTTGGCTCTTTCAGTTTTTTTTTTTCCAAATGTGTTGTTCCCGTACAGAGAAAGGGAACAAAATGTGTAATTGGAACACATTTCTGGGATAAACAGGGGTGCCAACAATTTTGATATGACTGTATACAATTGTTACTGAGCGATGATTCGAGACATGGTAAATGAATGTGAAATTTGAAAGCATTCATATTCCATTATTTTACATGTTTAACTAGCTTACCTCCAGTCAGGGTCACAGCGGGGCCTGGCACTTTTCCATAAAGAACATGGTGTGCAGGAATTGGACTGGACATCAGTATATCCCTGTGGTGGGTAGCAGCCACTGTTGCAGCATTGGAGGTGACCCCATGGCCATTGTCTCCACATGTCTACATATGAAATCTTGCTAGCTAGAAAGCAGGGACTCAGACCTGGGACTAGTAGATAGGGACTATTTTGGATAAAGCCCATTTGGACACAGTATTTAACATTGATAATGTGTTCGCATTGACAGATTTACTTACACTAGGGGTCTGATACCACTACTGATTTTTTTTTTTTTAATCTTTGTGGAAAATAAGTAAATCTAACGACACAGAACACATTGTACATGCTTACATGTACAACATTTAGCAGACACCTTTATCCAGAGCAACTTGCTGCTGATACAATGGCACTTTTGGCAGTGAAAGGACTTGACCTCTGAGCTTTGTGGTTAATAGGCCAATTCCTTAACCACTGAGCCACCACTGACATACAGTGTTGCTATCGGTTGCAATCATCGCGGTGCCAAAACCACAACAGAGCAACTAACCTTACTTCAGTCAGTTTTGTTTTGTAACTGATTTGGTGTTACTCTAGTTTGCTCACAATATTTCCCATTAATCAGACCAAGCTTAAACCAGATATGTTTGTCACAGGATTAAATGTATATGCAAGAGTTCATTTTCCGTTCATTTTTAAATAAAATTGTAGTTACTTTATTTTGCATTTTCGTGGTATATCGGTAAAGTTTTAAAGCGTTGTATTATTTCTTAATGTGCTCAGCAAAACCATCATATAACAACACATACCAAAATAATGTAAATAGCTTCTGCTAACACACATTCAGTGTTCATTTTAGTACAGTAAAATGTGCTAAACGTTTTTTTTTTGTCTTACTTAAATAATTATTAAAACAGAAGCATAATTCTCTTTGTTTACCCGCAGTTAGACTTTGCGAAGAGGACACTTGACCTTTTTCCCGGAAAACCTAATCAGTAAAATTATAAAAAACATGTTGCAGTGTACTAATCTGGTACAAGTGCTTGATTTGAGTGTGCTTTAAATTGCGTTTTTGCTGGAGGCCGAGGAACCATTGATCCCTGTGGCCTGTCAGTACGTTTGACTATGGTCACAGTGTCGTTTGTCATTCTGTCACAGAAAAGCTGAGGTCAGAATCTCTGCTGTTCATTTATTGAGCCTCAGGCAGTATTCATCAACTTCATCATCTTTCACTCTCTCTTCGTTGTGTCTTAGCACCCACTCCATCTTTCGGTACATCTCTCTATATACCCTGCCTTAATATATACCTTTATTCAATTTCTGCCGCCCACTCCAGCCAAGGTAGATCTCCAGAGTAGGTTCTCCCACAATCATCCTGTCTCTTTTCTCATATAATTTTATCTTCCTACATCCCCTCCACAGGATTTCCTTCATCTGTAAGTGGCTATTTAAAAGGTTCATGACTTGCTGTGAATATATTACACACATTTTTTATCCCTTTCTCTCCCCATGATGACTGAATATGTATCATGTATGTCACACAGGTCAGAATTGGTTAAAATTTCATTTTGAAAGTTTCATTTTAAAGTTTCATTTTGTGCCTTAAACTTAATTTGATTAAAACAAGTCAAATGTTATATCCTATACATAATTTACTATCATGTTGCAATTTTTATTTTTGTTATATGCTGTATTATTATATTTAAGGTATAGGTTCAAAGGATAGCATATTTTGTTGATAAAATGCACATTTAAGAATGGGTGTGGCTCAGTTTTTTTTTAATTTAAAACCATTTGCAATTTTTACTTGAACGTTTCAGTTTTAAGTAAATTAAGACATGTTTTAATTACATGTTAATTCCATTTATACTATTAGTAGACAACAAATGATATCCAAACTAGTACAGTGTAAGTCATTTACAAACTTTTGAATGCTGCAATGGCTTGTCTAATTATCGTTATCGTCAAAATTTCAGAACATAGAGATATAATTTTCTACAATATCACACACCCCTGTCACGGTTTGTGCGCGACCGAGGCGTCCCGGAGATCTATCGAGTCCGTACCCGGACTCAGCAAATCTCCAGGAGCCCCGGTGCGTTGACCCGGAGCCCGAAATGCAATGATCCAC
>JAVSBV010125222.1:0-18447 GCA_033117975.1 Parotocinclus spilosoma
AGAGAGACAGAGAGGGACAGGGACAGAGAGAGAGAGAGAATCTAGAGAAAGCTGTCTTACAGCTATAGCCTTGGATGTGTGTGTATGAAGGGTGGGGTGGGGGAGAAGACAGGGGGGCTTGGATGTGTGTGGGAAGGGGGGTGTGAACAGAAATCCTTCACATCAAATGTACCATATTCAGTATAATTTCACATCAGAACCTGTCAGGCCTGAAACAGTCATTTGCATATGAATATATACTGCACTTTTCTGACATTGACACTAAGAAAAAAGAGAACCCAGGCTAACTGGGTGGGACAAAGTGCTGCAAGATGAATCAGCTCTGAATCAGCTCTGGTGCTGTTTGCTGTGATTCCTCAGCCAAGTGAATTCAAAATGAGTCATCATCCAACATAGTGAAGTGCAATGACTGAAGTGTCTGATCTACTCAAAATATTGGCAGTGAGAGAGAGGGATGAGAGACATCTTTGTATATACAGTTCTTTAATTATTGGCACACTTGGTAAAGATGGGCATAAAAAAGTACACGAGACAGAAACATAGAGAAGTGCCAAGACCATACGGGACACCCGTTCTCCTCAGTGTAGGACCAAGCAACAGGATCAGGTTCTTAAGCAGCCAAATATAATGTGCATTGAAAGGAACTACAGAATGTAAAATTTTTCAAAAATCTTTCACTTTTTTACTTTTTTATACATTTATGTTGTGGGCTTGTGCTAAAAAAAAAAACATTTTTGTACTCTTATACTTTTTACAATCAATAGCTCGTAATGACAAAGTGAAAACAGGATTTTAAAATGTATGGCAATTTATTGAAAAGGAAAACTAAAATATTGCAATGCCATAAGTATTCAGACCCTTCACTCAGTACTTACTTGAATCACCTTTGGCAGCGATTACAGCCTCCAGCCTTCTTGGCTATGATTCCACAAGATTTGGACACCTGAATTTGAGGATCTTCTGCAATTCTTCTCTGCAAATCCTCTCAGGCCTTGTCGGGTTGGATGGGGATCGTCGGTGGACATCCATTGTCAGGTCTCTCCAGAGATGTTTGATTGGGTTCCAGTTCAGGGCTCCGGCTGAGCCACTGAAGGGCATTCACAGAGTTGTCCATAAGCCCCTGCTATGTTGTCTTGGCTTTGTACTTAGGGTCACTGCCTTGTTGGGAGGTGACGCTTTAAACCAGCTCTGGATCACGAGTCTTTTCTGAGATCTTTTCAAGAGTAACTCTGTACGTTGCTCCATTTAGCTTTCACTCAACCCTAGCAGGTCTCCTTGTTCCAGCTGCTGAAAAACACCTGTTCAACTGCTCATTAATGCAATTACTTAATCAGCTAGTCATATAAGCCCAATGTAGAAACTCCGTGTAGGACAGGTCAGGACGACCTAACCACTGAAGTAATAGTGACCAGTGATTAAACAATTGTGTTAAACAATCAGAACATTTTTTTGAATAATTACCGAAATATATAATGATAATAATATAATGAAATCCACATCCCTCACCACAAGAGGGCCCCCATACAATATAAATGGCTTAGATGGCTTACTAAACAACTTTCCACTGTGGACCAGATTTTTTTTTTCCTATTATCAGCTGCATGTTTCTTACGCCACATTTGTCCATTTCTTTCATTTGTGGTTTGTTTGTTTGTCAGTGTTTTGTTAAGGACTACATGATCTCGATCACGCGACTACTGCTTGGACTCGACACCACTCCTGGATCAGGATACCTGTGTGCCGTGAGTCATGCATCTGCATATGTATCCTGTAGTTTGTATGTTTGTTTTTGTGTGTCCAATTCATAAACAGACATGCTATGTGTGTGTGTTTGTATGGGTGGGTGGATCCAGATGCGAGTACGTGAGTGTGACTTGTGGATCCGGACTTATGGAAGACTGTTCCAGAAGCTCTGCTCCACAAGCTCTGAGATACCTATCGGCATCTATCGCACCGAGTCCCATATGTTCCTTTCAGCTGAGGTGGAACACACACACACACACTCTTTACCTTTACATATTGTGAATTTTTATTTATACGCCTCATGTCGTTGGGTGTCTATTGTCATTTAACCCCCACAATGTGCAGTGTCAGTGTTCAGGTAGTGCAGAAGGATGGACAGACATCAAGGAGAAGAGAGAAGAACCAAAAGTTTTGATTCGCAGCACCTCCGGATGCGACCAAGCAGAACATTTTCTTCTGAGAAGGAAGAGCATGCACTGGACAAGGCGCCTGAGTAGGAAAGCAGTGAAGAGAAGTGACTCTGCCTTTTTCACCGGCCAGACCAAGCACGGAGCATCGCGTCTCTCAGAGAGGGCGGAACTCACCGAACTTGTCAGGAACAGGATGCAGCACCTGGGCTTACACACAGGATTCAGTAAACACCTTAATTCAGAATTTTTCAGCATTTTTTTCCTGGTCAGGGGATGATGCAAATGCTTGATGCGCGTGCCACATGACATTCCCTGTATGCCATGCCCATCCACCAAAGCTCTCACTGCTGTAACATGGGAATTGTCATGTTACAGATGTTACAGAGGTTTTATCTTTATGATGTCATTTTACAACCCCAAATCAAGAAACATGGGGAAAGTTTGGAAAATGGAAGTGCAATACAATGGCAGTGTACTTTTTCCTTATTTTATTTCATTGCACATGGTATGAACCCAAGATGTGTCATGGTTTTGGTTTTATTTTGGGTCAGCTATATTTAATTTGTTAATAAACAGCCATTCTTGCATTTTAGGCCTGTAACACATGACAAAAACGTCAAGCATTTACCACTTTGTAATGTTGCCTCTTTTTACACATTTCAATCATTTTCTCATACATTTGTTAACAAACTGTAGATCGTCTGCCAATCTTTGCTCTTCAACCCTCATTACTATCCTTAACTTGTCCCTGTTCAATTATTTTTAATGTGTAGCAGGATCAAAATGCAGGAATGGATTATTAACAAAATGTTTTATTAACAAATGAAATGACGAAGGTCAAACAAAACATATAAATATATTGATTTCATACTGTCTGCAATGAAATTAAAGTAAATGTAAGAAGCACTGTATTTTTCTTAATTGCATATTCCATACTGTCCCAGCTTTGTCTGATTTGAGGTTATAAAATCACTGAAATTTTAGACAGGTGGGGCAGCATCCCTTGTAGCACCCTCTGTCCCCTGCCGGTGTACCATTTGGTATTAAAACTGGTAGCTATTTGAAAAACCAGTGCAGTAAAAACTTGCCTCTTCCTGGGACTGTCTCTAGGTTTACTCATTTACTATATTTTCTCTTTATCTTTAATCTCATTGTCCACTGACATCCTTTTCTCTATGCAGAAGATGTGACCAACCTAACAGCCAGTGATGTTATGAACAGAGTCAATTTAGGTTATTTACAAGGTAAAGCTGTGTTTGTTTTTATCTTTAAAGCACAGGCGTATTAGTTTCATAGCAGATTCACAAGAAACAAAAGACAGCACATTTGGCAGTACTGTGCAAAACTCTTAGGCCAAAATTTGGAATACTTATATTTAGCAACATATAATTATTTCTCAGTATTTTCTCTGAATAAATCCATAAAATACAGGACATCAGAAATATTCAGAAAAATAGTTAGCACTTTTACTTACAATGGAAAGTATTAGGAGGCATATTCTCTTACGCTTGAGCAATAGCAGCATCTGAAAGGTTTTTTGGGATGCCAAGTTGACTCTTCTACAGTCTGCAGAAGCATTGCCAGGGATGGTCTTTTCGAAAGGGAAGCAGCCTAGAAACTACTTTTTGCAAGGGGAATACTTGAAAAGTCCAAGATATGCTAAAGCTCACAAAGACTGGAATAAAGATCTGTGGAAAAGAATATTGTGATGTAATGAATCCATGTTTGAAATGTTTTATGACAATTATGTTATATGTAGTGATTATACCATTGCTAAAACCTCAAATCTAATGGTGGCTTAAAACTTTTGCACAGTACTGTAGGTGTATGTGTTTATAACCATGAACTGCTGTTAAATACTACAAATACAGAAAGTGGGACCTGTGGGAGTTATTACCATGTACATAAACAACTGATCAGATTTGTTATATAGTTTCATAAGTAATTTCAAGTTATGTCCAATGGTTGCAGGTGAGCTGAATGACCAGCAGAACTCTCTCTCCTACGTGCTTGTTAATCCAGGACCTGACACGCACCTCCAGCTTAATGACATTGTGTATGTACCCCACACATTCTTTTAATGAGGTCGTCATCTGATCCTTCTAAATTGTGGCCAATTTAAACAGAAAGCAAATGAGTTACTACCTGTTGAAAGCTGATTAAATCCTTATTAAATGAAGTACTGTCTTATGCTTAACAGGTTCTTGATCCGCCCAGATCCTCTGGCTCACATTCCGGATGAGAACCCGACACAGATGAATCAGAGCTGAACTGATGTTCACTGGAAGTGAACAAACCATACTGGCAATAAAAGACTGCCCTAAAATGATTGTGTTAAGAACAAGTATGCCTGGTGATATTATAGAAGGTCAAAAGTATATAGACACCCTTCTATTTGGTGATGTCTTGGAGTGTCCATAGACATACAGTGTATATAGAATGTGTTGTAATGAACTTCTTTTTTTGCCCTTTCATAGGTTTTCACTTCTCCAACAATGAGTCAATCAACTCCATTCTCAGGTGTTGGGTGTTGAAATCTTTTAACTATATAGTGCGTGTTCTACACTGTATTCATCTATAAGGACTCCAGCTACTTTACCTATTTATTCCATTTCACTTACTATGTCAGAAAATGTCCTCACTTCAGACTTCTGCATGTTGGTTTTCTGTATGAATTTTAGTTTTAGCTTTTTTGGAAGGTGGTTGTGCAAATTCACTCAGTGGCTTTGGCCTGCTGCAAGGTAGTGGCCATGCTCAGTCACTTTTCACTGTACATTCCTCAGAATTCATGTTCCATCTTATTTGTAACTATGGTAAAGGGCCAGGTGTGTGAGCAAGGGATCATTTATACATAGAGCCCATGTACAACGATGGGTTTATTAGGATAGGTCATTTATAGATTTATCTAGATGACTTATAATATAAATTGTATCTCGTATACATTTGACACTCTTGTCCAGAGTGACCACCAAAAGTGTTTGGATTTCTACTTCATGCCAGTATCAAAACACAGCATGTACTGGTCATTATTGTCTTTAAACACAAGTTTAAAAAGACATTCATGTGCTTGACCAAGAGGTGGGTCATACAGTACCTGCATATGAAAATATTTGTTGCTAGATGTCATTTCTGGAATCCCAGTCTCAAAGACCTTCAAAACTTTCCTCTCTTGCAGCTTGAATGACTTGCCCTGTATTTCTCTTGAAACATATGGTTTAGGTTTTGACCATGGTAAACAGGTGTGGTTCAACTGGTCCAGCTTTTACTCATAAGGGATAAGGCATAAGGATTTAATGTCCCTTCTTTCCTGAAGGCACTGATTAACTGCCACTCCATACTTTAGTTTGTACCCTTCCTCTGACTGACTCCTAATGACTTCAGGTAAACCCATCTCTTTATTCAGCACTTAAGTAAACAATAGCTGTGCGCTTTCAAATAAAAACACTTCATTTGTACTCTGTGTTTACACCACTTATTTTTATTACTTACTACTAGCTATTATTTAAGTGGTGATCTAAGCCTGTAGCCTTTTATGAGTTGTTTTTTTAACAGGTCCTGTTAATTTAACACATCAAGTGCAGTTGTCAGCTGTTTTCTCTTTTGCCAATTATGAAATTCAGTGTGGGTATTAAAGCTTATTCTGGTTCAGGTAACCAGTTTGCTAATACTTGATTACATTTTGTAGGATTTATGTAAAAAAAGCTGTACTTTAGGCGTTTTGTGAACATACTAGTATATTTACTGACAAAAGTGATGTATATACATACATACAAAAACAAAAATCATGTGAAAGATTTTTTTTTTATTTAATGTTTTGTGTGCTTCTGTTTTTGAGCCTTGTAGGCCTACCGAATACATTTTCTTAGAATTAGCATTAGCAGTGTGACTACCATTCACTTAGTTTCATTTGTCAATCTTCCAGATGTTTTTCAGCTGTTTTTGTAAAGTCTCAGAACTTGTTAATGATTCGATGTAATAATGTAATAAAAATGTTTCGTATTAAAACCGTGTTGTTTAGAAAATCAGCTGATAACACTACTACTATTGCAGTTTGGCCAATAGAGGGCGCCCAATACAATGCGTTTCAGAGCAAAATTCAGAACCTTATTACCTCGTACAGTAAGACTGCCTTTCTAATAATTCTTAATAACTAAATATAGATCCATGCTGTTGTTTGATCATTTCATTAGAGTAAATTTAATATACCATGAGCATGATTAATGCTCGGTATTTTTTCATTTGTTGCTGGTGAATACATATTTTACTATTATTACAATTTATTTTTCTATTATGATTTGTTTCACTGTTTTACTAACAGCCGAATTTACACTTCCATTAATACATTTTCACCTTTTACTATTTTACATTCGGTTTTTTTTTAAGTGGCGTTTCAATTGTGTAGTTATCTGTTGTTGTGAATTCAGTTGCCATTTGTGATTTAAGATAAATTAATGTGATTACATGTAAAGATATTACCTAAAAGGGAGCAAGTGTGGTCAATCTTTAATAAATTTTTGTTGATTGCTGAATTCTGTCATTATTGCTGATAACATAGCTTATTGAAGTTTTTAAATATGCATAAATATAGCCTAAAACATCAGATTTTTTACACACCTCTGGAACTTTGACAAAGAGAAGCAAATTAAGCAAATGAGCCAAAAAATATACAGTGCCTCCAAGTAGTATTTAACCCCATGCAGATTTTGCAGGTTTACACATTTGGAGTTAACTTGGCATTGTGATATTTGGACTGTACATCAGCCTGGATGTGTGGAATGCACTGCAGCAAAAAAAAATGTTATTTCTTTGTTTATTGTTTTTTACAATTGTGAAAATGTAATTCACAGTGTCAATTATTATTCAACCCCTACGTTTAATATTTTGTGGAAAAACCCTTGTTTGCAATTACAACTATTAATTGTTTTTTATAAGACCTGATCAGCCCGGCACAGGTCTCTAGAGTAATCTTGGCCCACTCCTCCATGCAGATCTTCTCCAAGTTGTCTAGGTTTAGGTCTAGGTTATGTGGGTGTCTCATGTGGACTTTAATCTTGGGCTCCTTTCAAAAGTTTTCAGTTGGGTTAAGGTCAGGAGACTGACTAGGCCACTGCAACTTCTTGATTTTGTTTCCCCTCTTTAACCAGGCATTGGTCTTCTTGACTGTGTGCTTGGGGTTGTTGTCTTGGAAGATTAAATGAAATGACGACCCATCTTAAGATCCTTGAAGGAGGAGTGGAGATTCTTGGCCAAAATCTCCAGGTAGGCTGTGCTATCCATCTTTGCGTGGATGCAGACCAGATGACCAGGCCCATTGGCTGAGAAGCAGCCCCACAGCATGAGGCTGCCACCACCATGCTTGACTGTAGGGATGGTATTCTTGGGGTCATATGCAGTGCCATCCTGTCACCAAATGTCACAGGTGTGGTTGGCACCAAAGACCTCGATCTTGGTCTCATCAGACAAGAGAACCTTGAACCAGTCTGCCTCAGAGTCCTCCAAGTGATCATGAGCAAACTGTAGAAGAGCCTTGATATGGTGCTTTAAAAGTAAAGGTACCTTACAGGCTTGCCTGGAACGGAGACCATTGCGGTGGAATACGTTACTTATGGTATTGACTGAAACCAATGTCCCCACCGCCATGAGATCTTCCTGGAGCTCCCTCCTTTTTTTTGTCCTTGAGTCAGCCTTGACTGTTCGGACAAGCCTGGCCTCGGCACAGGAGGAAATTTTGAAAGGCATAACAGTAGTTCCGTAAGCCTTCCACTTCCGGATGATTCTTCCAACGGTGGAGACCAAGGTAGGACCAACTCATTAGAAAGGGTTTTGTACCCCTTGCCAGCCTTGTGACTTGGAATTTCCATGTTGACCATGTATGAGTGCTGTTCACAAGTTTGGGCAGGGGCTTAAATAGTTAGAAAAGAAGGTGGGAAGAAACAGATAATTAATCCAAACATGTGAAGCTCGTTATTCTTTATGCCTCATTTACTTCTTAATACTTTAGGGAACATAATTTTGGTGGTTTGAGGGGTTGAATAATAATTTACCCTGTGAATAAATTTTTCACAATTTAAAAAACTAAAAACAAACAAACAAATAACATTATTTTTTGCTGCAGTGCATTTCACACATCCATGCTGATCTACAGTCCAAATATAACAATGCCAAGTTAACTCCAAATGTGTAAACTTGCATAATCTGCAGGGGGTTGAATATTTGGAACTGTACTTTTGCTTGATGTACAACTTCAATTGTTGAACTGTCCGGAGTCTCTGTTGTCGTATTTTGCACTTCATAATATACCACAAGTTTTCAGTGGGACCTGCAGACAGCCCAGTGTAGTACCTGCACTCTTTTTTTTCTTCACATACATATACCAAAAGAGCCAAGTGCATGTACAGTGCGTTTACCTGCTGTGTCTTCTTAGTAGTGGTGCTGCATTGGATTTACCTGCAACTGCTCACAAAAATATTTCATTTTGAAATCCCCCCTAATTTTCGTGAGCAGTATACTTAAGTGATGCGCCATTGCCTGTTCTGGAAATGAGTGCATTATTTCCATCTTGGTTGTGTACAGCCAGGAATGTATGTTTATTTATGTTTATATTCCATTGTATGAGTTTATATTTTGTTTCTACAGTGTGTGTGTAATCGTGAATGTGTGCTGATAACTAAAGAACCATTATGTTCTTGACAAGCCAATTGCAAAGGAAGTTGGGACGTTGTGTAAAACATAAATAAAAACAGAATATGATGATTTGCAAATCATATTCAACCCATATTCAAGTGAATACACTACAAAGGCACCATATTTATTGTCAAAACTGCTAAACTGTATTGTTTTTGAAAATATTCACTCATTTGGAATTTGATGCCTGCAACATGTTCCAAAAGAGTTGGAACAGGGGCAACAAAAGCTGTGAAAGTTGAGGAACATTTCTCATGATGCAATTCCAAGGAATTCTGGGATTGCATCATCTACAGTCCATAATATCATAAAAAGATTCAGAGAATCTGGAGAAATCTCTGCAAGTAAGTGGTAAGTCAGAAAATCACATTTGAATGCCCGTAACCTTAGATCCCTCAGGGAGCACTGCATTAAAAACCAACATCATTCTGTAACAGATGTTACCACATGGGCTCAGGAACAGGTCAGAAAGTTATTATCAGTGAAAACAGTTCATTGCTCCATCTACAAGTGCAAGTTAAAACTCTACCATGCAAATCTAAAGCCATATACCTGGACTGACACAAAGTGGAAAAGTATCCTGTGATCTGACAAGCCCACATTTTAAATTGTTTTTGGAAATCATGGACGTTGTGTTTTCCGAATTATTATCAGTGCAAAGTTCAAGAGCCAAAATCTCTGATGGTATGAGGGTGTGTTAGTGCCCATGGCATGGGTAACATTCACATCTATGAATTCACCATTAATGCTGAAAGGTACATACAGATTTTGGAGCAACATATGCTGCCATCCAAGCAACGTCTTTTTCATGGACGCCCCTTTTTACCTCTGCAAGATAATGCCAAGCCACATTCTGCTCGAGTTACAACAGCTTGGCTTTGCAGTAAAAGAGTGCAGGTACTAGACTGGCCTGTCTGCAGGTCCCATTGAAAATGTGTGGTGCATTATGAAATGCAATGTATGACAATGGAGACCCCGGACAGTTCAGCAACTGAAGAATTCCACCAACAAAGCTTCAACAATTAGTGTCCACACTCCCTAAATGCTCATTGACTGTTGTTATAAGGAAAGGTGATGTAACAGTGTTACAACCGTTTTACACAACGTCCCAACTTCATTGGAATTGGGGTTGTATTTTGTGATGGGTGTAATATTTATAACAGTTGCACTTTTTTGAGTCTCCGACTCATTTGTGTATTGTTTGCATGCAGTTTTCTCATGAAAATAGCCTTTATATGTATATTTCAGTAGCATAAAAAGTCTGTGACTATGGTACTGTCCAGTCAATGACAATTTCAAACAACGGCCTTTCTCACAGAAGGTAATGCGATCGTTAAGCGGAACATAAATGTAATATTTTAATAATAACAAATATCTTCATTGGGTGAGCTTTTGTTTTATTCAGTGAACATTACAGCCGCTGTGTGACAGTAAACACCCTTTTTTAAAATCAGCACATGAACAGCTAGAAACATCTGCTTGTAATTTGCACAGCATGTGCTTTTGCATTGTCTTGTTGAAAAATGCATGGTGCATTGTACCAGTGCAAGTACCTGTGCATTGTATGTTGTCATGTTGCAGTGAAATCTGTGTACTTTTTTTATGCTGCTATCACAGAAGTCTAAATGCCATTCGCCAAGGACATTGACATAACCCCATTCCATGATAGATACTGGCTTTTGGATTTTTTTGGTTGATAACAATCTGGATGGTCACACAGTGTCCATTTCTTCCATAATAGAAAGATGTGAAATGCCTATTCATCTGACCACAATACACATTCAACTGTGTGATGGTCCATCCTGAGTGACTCAGAGCCCAGAGAACTCAATGTCGCTTCTGGTCATGGTTAACATAAGGCTTTTTTTGCACAGTAATATTTTAAGTGCCATTTGTGAATGTAACTTCATATTGAGAAATGCAATGCGAAATGGGTTCATGGGAAACTGAAATCAAAATAGATCTACGCTGCATTTTTTTCAGTTGCATTTTCCACACACAATCACCTGACCAAAGGATCACACATGCAATCACACCAACTGCGCCCAATTATATACTGCATTTCAGAATCTTTCAGAGGTTTTTATGCTGCCTTGCTGCCATTTAATTTCACAGTTGCCAAATCCTGCGAAAAAAAAGTGCTGACACTATTAAAATTTAAATTATTATAATAGTGTCAGTGCCTTAGGATCAGTGGACCTGGCAACCGTGTTGCATGTGCAGACTCTTGCATGTGCAGAAAATGGGTTACATGCATTGAGAAATCTGATTACAGTACAAACGCGTTCTCTAATTGTTCTTTCTTCAATTGTCTATTAGGTCAAAAAGCTAACTTGTGGGCGCCAAACAGTACACTGACCCAGCCCTTATCTAAAGGAGCACTGAGACTCGAGACTCTCAAGGAGTTTGAGGTGAGTCGGAGTACAGGGTGTGTATCCATATTATTGTACCTTGCGGTGTCTAAAAACCAGGACAACAAAGAGAAGTTCTTGCCATTGCCTATAGGAGAGCATCACACAAGCCACTCCTTGGCCTAAAAGGAATATGCACTCGGGCGGCAAAACACTGCAGATCAGCACTATATTGTTGATCATCTTCGGTTTGTACCCCACCTCTGGCGAGCTGGGGTTTGTGTGGTGTAAAATAGCCAAAAATGTAAAAAAAATATTTAATTCATAACCAAACGACTTAGAAAGGAAGAGTACACTTAATATTTTGGTTCATCTTGTGGGCAGAAGCCAAATCTTGTGTCGTGGGAAAGTACAACCCCATGGATTCCCCGCTAGCATTTGTTTTGTTACAATGCTTTGAAAAGTAAAGCTGCCCAGACGTGCCTCTGATGGTTTATTTATATATTACTGAGTGCACCTTCTTCATTTTGAATGCCCATTTTTAACATTGTGTTGCTAATGCTTGGTTTCAAAATATGTTTGTTTCAGGCTGTCTAAGGCTGTAGTCATAGAACTTGAAACATACTTTATGTACATTTTGATATGTACTCTGTTCAAATGAAGCTTCTATACGCGTAACCGAAACTGAAGTGCATGCGCACACACATAGTATTTACCGTGAGTGAGAAGGTGTGTCAGTTCAAACCAAGACAAGCAAAGTAGCCTAGTATACTGAGTGCCAAATCCCATTACCCTCTCCCACGCACACACACACACACACACACACACAGTGTCATGGATTTTAACATCTGCCTGCACACTGGTTTCGGTAGACAGGTTTGAGCAAGAAAATGAGCCAGAGTGGTGTGAGAACAGAGCTGAGTGCATGTTCACAGAGAAGGTTTGCAGTCAACAGTACAGTTTACTTCAGCAGGACGAAAAAAACCTAAAAAAGCAGGAGCAAGATAAACAACTTTCTAATTTCTCTCGTCACTTACATTCAAGAAAAATGGTGTATGAAGAAGAGATTCGTTTCAAATCTGATTATCCCGTAATCTCTCCTCTACCCTTATCAACCCTTATGTTTGTATGCACATGTGTGTGTTTGTGGTGCCATTAAGAAGTGTAGCATGATGCCCTCAGGTCCTAACCTGCACGATTCATCACACAGTGCCTGCAGCTATGCAGATTAACAGTACAAATATATACACACTGACACACACATCGGTTACACATGAACTTTTAACCAGAATCACACATTCATATGCATGCAGACGCTGTGTAATATTATTTCTATATCCCTGCATAAGTATGGTCTGAATCCTCATCAGATTTTTACACAAGTAGATTAAATAGTTAGATAAATGAGACAAAAATATTATACTTAGTCATTTATTTACTGAGTAATATGCTCCAATATTTCATATCTGTGAGTTTAAAAAGTACCTGAATCTCCCAGACTTCTTCACTGCTAGAGAAAGATAGCAGCAGCATCGTGGCCACATATTCGGCAGGGTGATGCAGTTCTTCCTCCATCACTTTCTTTTATCATGAATATAGCAACCAGCACTCACTTCCTGTGAAGAATGCTAAAGACATGGCTGTAACTGAAATAACATTATATCACTGCTCTCTCACTAATACTATGTTATATAGGATGATACAACTGAGATCTAACACTTCCTCGTCATCAGTGTGTGTCAACACCGGTCTGTCTCATAAACAAACACAGTTTAAAGCTTGAACTATGTTTAAAGCAGAATCCCACTGCTCACAAACAATAGGGGATATTTAATTACTGGATATTTCATTGTGAAATATCTCATTTTTTGTGAGCACTTAATTATTGTGAGTTATTGTTAGTAAAAAAAACTGTATTTTTTGTAACATGTGGTGCCCAAGTATGACTAAACGGGACCCGAATGAGACATGTCAACGGAATTGGTTATATGAGACTGATCGGCTGATCACAGGTTGCGGCTGATCACATTGACAACCGACCGATACCAATCACTGGCTTCATAGTTCAGATGAAGGTGTCAATGGGATGACAGTCAGGCATGACTAATAGTCTATGAGGTCACAAAGTAACCCTGGGTAACTTCTAAACAACTAAAGGCTTTCTTAAAATTATTGTTCTCCATCAAGAGAACACAGAACAACAATAGTGTGCATGATATGGTTGCAAGTGGTGAATCATTGCTCTCCTAAAACCACATTGATGCTTAATAGATAGAATATAGGCAATTGAGAAGGCTATTGGAAACATCTTGTGGAAAGATGAGTCTAAAATAGAGCATTTTGGTTTAAATGTAAAACAATAAGTCTGGAGAAAGAAAAACACTGCATACCAGAATCAGCACTTTATCTGATTTATGAAACGTGTAGTGGTATCATGGTTTGGGCCTGAATCACATGCTACCATGAATGGACCAGTGAATACTAAATCATACATTTATGAAGTGGGAATCAATAAAATGTGGGTCATGAAGCAAGACAATGACCTTAAACACACAAGTCGTTTTAATAAAGAATGGTTAAAGAAGACTAAAGGTAATATTTTGGAATGGCCAAGTCAAAGTTCTGATCTAAATCCAGCAGCAATGTCATGGAAGAAGTGCACGAGAGGAAGTTTTCTTGTTTTGACCGTGTAACAGGGTAACGAATACACTTGCAAATGAGTCTTGATTAACCTTTTCAAATCTACAATGCCATAGTTTTACATCAGAAATGAATTACACAAGAATATACCATAAGTATTGGATCATACCTATTTGAAGACGTTTAATCAAAACACAGCGTGTTTTCCTCAAACGAGAATATTTAGATCAAAATGGCTAGAATACTGACAGAATCCATTTTCCTATGACATCAAAAACTACTGTTGCATCTATATATGTTAGTTGACATTTATAGATTTAGCATAACAGATGTAATGAGGTAACACGGTAAGGTAAACAAGACTTATTATTGAGAAAGCTGTAGCATTATGTTGCAATATGGGAATTCCTTTTTTTTCACCTTTACCATAGCTTCATCATGGCTAATATCAGTGAATAAATCATCCAGTACAGTAGTGTTTAGAAGCAATTTTTAAAGTCTGAGGCAAGATGACTGTTTAAAATCTCCTGGCATTCATCCGTATGCAAATATTTGGGGCATGCCTGGTCAAAATGATAATGTTTCTTGTATCCGAATGAAAAAAAAAGGAAAGTAGCACTGCACATATCCAACTAGTATAGCATGTTTTTTGCACACTTCAGTGAGTTTTTAAGAAATTATACGACCTTAGAAAAAACACTAACGGATCGCCTGCAGTGATGCCTAGACTTTTGTATAATGTCTGTGTTGAATTTTTTTGTTTGTTTTGATTTTATATGCACAAACGTGCCACAGTGGTTAAGAGATTGGACTATTGACCAGAAGACTAAGGGTACTAGTCCTGGTTCCTCCACAGGTACCATTGTTGGGCTCTTGAGATTGTGTAAGATTGTGTGACAAATTGTACAAAATAGTATAAGATTGTACAAAATAGTATAAGATTGTACCATTTGTCCATCACTCTGGATAAGGGTGTCTGTAAAAGATGTAAATATAAAACATGTTGAAATAATTTTAATTTTTCCTGGTAACTATTATGTTAAATCATTTTTATTTTTAAATCATTTTTATCTACCACTAATGTTTTCAGCAGTACTGAAGGCTGATGCTTTTAATTAGTCTTGGTAGTGCCTATGTATGTGTGAGACTAAATCTTGCTGAGGTAATGGAGTATGATGCTGTATGTGATCAGTCTTTTGAGTCACCTGTTGCTGGAGAAGGTTTTACCTGAGTGCAAGTGCGGGGGCGAGAAGGTGTGAAAGTGGATTTGTAACTTACGTAACTTGAGTTGTACTAATGATTATCCTTAACAAAACCTAATTGCACTATTGGTTATTTTTAATTGTGTCGTTATTAAAGGCCATTATCAATCCTTGGCACAGTTATAATATGGCAATTACTGTTTTTCACAAACTGTGTTTAAAATTCAGCACATGATTACACGTTTTCTAATCTGTAGTAACTTGCTCAGGGAAACACCACTAACAGCACTGGTACTGGAATGCTAAGCACAGTCCAGTATTATTATTAATATAAGCACTATTTGGGGTATTTGTTACTCTTTGAACACATAGACACTTGCAATATTGATTTTAACCCTTGTCTTTATTTATCACAATAAAAGCATTTCTGGAAAATGTAAGACACGCACGGACAATGTAATTTAATACTTACAAATTGTAGATTTTTACAAATTGTAGAATTGTCAGTTTATGTTGTAAATATTGTAAACATCTTCAAAAACTCAAGTAAGCTCACATTATTATGATAAACAGCTATTTATTATAAAAACACCAGTATGAATCTCAAATAGCACACACTGATCATACACTGAACAACCATACGTTTGTGGACACACGAACATCACACCCCTGTTTCAGTGCATGATGACCGTGTGTTATGGTTGTGACATCAGGCACTGATTTTGGACAACTATACAGGCTTACTGTTGGCATTCCATTTTATCTCAGTGTAGTCTGCTGGAGTTATGGCCTAAGTCTAAGACAACTTGTCGATCAAAGATGGTAAAGCATTTCTTTATGGAATCGTTCTACCAGAGGTATTTCTACATAATTTTTACTGGGGTAAACACAGAATATAGAGGGACACAGATGTACTGCTCTGCTTGCTTGTCAGTCAAAAGTGTGAAATTAAAGTATGTTAAACACTAAAAAGATTGTGTTTTAACACTGAAATGGGTGTAAAATGACTTGATGACTAAATATATTTAATTAATTGGATTAATTTTATTTGTTCTATTTTACCTGATGCCTGTGCTGGGTTAATAAATGCCTTTGCTTTAGTTGTCTAATATCTACTTTTGGTAGGTTAAAACATATAGCTATGAGCTATTATTACCTTGCCTGCAGCATGACTGACATTCTTTTAAATATTGGCAGATATCCATTACTCCAAGCACAAAATATGCAAAAGAATCTGCCTCTGACTGAAATTGTGCCTGCAGTGAATTTGTGATGTGTTTCCTGTTGGTTTACTCAACAGTCCAGCATAAAATTGACTTGGGGTGATTTAAGTTCGCAATAACTCTTACTCAGTGAAGATCTCTTTTCTGTTGAGTGTGTTTTTCTTTATTTTTACATTTACAGTACTGCATTCCTATTGCAAATAAGTCTGCAAAAATGTTAGTAATCCTCTTGGCTTTCTGTTTCTGTCATTTAGCATTAGCAGCTAAAACTCTGTGTTCATCAATAGAGTGTTTTACTTTTACTTTTCACTTTCAATCCATTGCTTTTTCAACATCTTTATTATAAAATAAGCTTTGATTTTGATTTGTCAGAACATATGTCCATCTTAAATCTGGGAGCAGGTGTACAATATAAGTCAATTAATGCAAATAATACCTTAGACACTGTGGATTTTCTGAGAATTTTTAATGGATTTATTCAAATTACATTATTTCTTATGTACAAACCATCTCTGTACCAAGGTACCACCTTATTACATTAGGTCACAACATTTTAAAAACCTTTAAGTGTAACAGCTGTGAGAAACTAATTTTGTTTACATTTATGTACATTATGTTGAAATCTTTTCTTAATTGTATACATTTCTTAGTCATACTGTCTATATTGGTACTGTAAGAAATTACAATTTTCAGGATCATCAAAACATAATATGACAAATTACACAATGGTTAAACAAAAAACTACAATACACAAATTAGATTCCACTGGCCTTTTCTAAGTGTCCTAAATTGTGTAATTAGAATGGAAAATCCATTTAGAAAAGCAATACATTTGCAAAGAAAATGAAAATAAGAACTTTTTGGTAATGCCATTTTCTTCTTCCGAAATGAAGTTAATGTCTGAAATGCATAAGCTTATGAATACATGAAAATGCCAGCATGGGGGTCAGATTCTAGGGTTCACTCATCAAATGCTTCCTCCACTGCCTGGTGTAAACTGATATGCTCATACCAGTTAATTTTATACCATCATTTATCACTGAGGATTTGTCACAAGTAACTGTAAGTATATGGTAGAAGGAAAGTGGTGACTGGTAAACCATTCTCCAACTGAGCTATTGATTATTGCTGATTAGTACTATTGATAAAGCTAACAGTGTTTAATATAACAAAATGGATCACTGAATCAGAGATGTGGTCATGCTGATGAATGACCTACAGAGTGAAAACGTATTGATGACTGGTGTCAATGCCTAATTTATATGCTGGTTCCACAACAGCAAGAGTACAAAAAGCTACAACATAACATTTGTAATAATTTAGAGGAGCATCAAGTGGCAGAATGCCAATTAGTGCCACATAAGGCGAGTAGTCCAGTGGTACTTCTAGAATTTTTGAGAGTATTAAAAATGGATTGCCAAAATCTGTGCAATTTTGGACATTTCCAGAACATGTGTATCATCTAACGCATATAACGTCTAAATCTGATCTAATTTTAGTCTGACTTCCCCTTGAAGTCTGTGTAAAATGCATATGGTGTTTTATAAAATATTATATTCTTGGAAAAAATGTCACTTGCAATTCTAGCAGAACTGACATTGCATTTATACAATAATAAACAGTTCTATTAATTGTTGCTCTCCTAATTGTACTGTTTCTTTTGTTTTTGTTTTTACCTACACCAGCTTCTTAAAGGCATTTAGTCAGTTGGTGTTGTTTGGTTGTAGGCTATAGTTCTAGCATGAGAAAATGTCTACTAAGGACAAAACAAAGCACGTCACTTTGCATAAAAAGGTTGTGAATATAAACAAAACCACATACTGCCATTGGTAAAATGTGTGTCAAAACAGTAACACAATTGGGGGAATGTGGAAATTGTATTTGGTGGCATTATTGTGTGGTCCGTGGTGCATTCTTGGCCTTTTAGAACTAATTAATTAACACGTACACCAGCTACACACTTAGAATAAATCACAAAAAAAGACTTTCCAGAAATTCCGTATTTTATGCAGTAATTACTAAATTTCTTCAGAAATACTTTAGTTTTTGTTGGTTGTATGGCTAGTTGAGGAAATAAATATCACTGTGGTTGAGTGAGTGAGTGAGTGAGTGAGTGAGTGAGTGAGTGTGTGTGTGTGTGTGTGTGTGTGTGTGTGTGTGTGTGTGTGTGTGTGTGTGTGTGTGTGTGTGTGTG
>JAVSBV010125272.1:0-18444 GCA_033117975.1 Parotocinclus spilosoma
AGGGTGATGCTGTTTGGTTCCTCGCTTGGTTCTTCTTTTGTTTGTATTAGGGTGATGCTGTTTGGTTCCTCGCTTGGTTCTTCTTTTGTTTGTATTAGGGTGATGCTGTTTGGTTCCTCGCTTGGCTTTTTTGCTGTGTTGGTGTTAGGAAGATTCTTTGATTTCTTACTAGGTTTTTTGCTGCAAGCACATGAGTCTGAATTTTGCTGTGCCAGATGATGCTTTTTGGTTCGTCACAGGTCGAGATGTTACTATAATTACTCCCGCCTGCAGCGGCTCATAGGGAACGCATTAACACACACGAGTGGAAGAACAGGTCACCCTTTCCTCTTCCTCTACCCTCCTATTGCTCTTCATTAGTATTCATCCCATCTCTCTTCATCCATCTTGCCTTGTCTCTTGTATGTCTAAAAAGTTGATTTTTGCTGATGCATGTCCAGAGTGCACACATCTTACCTTCAGGTTCACCTCATTCTTTTCCCACTTTCTCAGTGAAAGGCTGTTGTGCAAATTCTCATTGGTTAATGCTTAAGGCTCTGGATCGTCTCCATTGCTCTTCATGCTTTAGGAGAATTTCAGTAATTGTTTTCCGGTAAGAGGTTGGACTTAAAATGGAGTGAACTGGCATCTCGCATGAACGATTTTCAAGGTCACTGTTACATAACTTTCTCCTTACCCGACCAGGCAGTGCAAAGTGTGAGCAAAGTACCTTAAGTCATGCATGTATGCAGAGAGGGTTACCTCCCCTGTACCTGTGGTGAATGCTAGAGGACCTGGGGATGGTGTGGGAAATAATCTGGGGTCACTCGGCTTGTCAGGTTGTGTTTCTTATGGGGTTGTGTTGTCAATTTTTGACCTGGTCACTAGACTCTGATTTCGTAATAGAAAAGTCCTGTTACAATGACACACTTCAGTACCAGAACTAGTAGTGGCCTAAAATATTGGCTCAGTATCAGACTGGTATTTTCAATCTGATCAGCTGACAGCATTAATTCTTATTGATGTTAATTGTCATATCACAAAGCATGCACACATACAAATACAAAGCATCCTGTAACCTCACACTTATCCTAATTTTTAGCCTAACCTGGAATTTGCTGGGCACAGCCATGGACAGGGTTCCAGTAGATCACAAAGTTTTGTAAACGTGTAACCTGAATTTCATATTGCAAGCAAAAGAAGTGTTGTTTCCAGCAGCTGGTGTGGTTTACAAGACTTAATATTTTGACCCAGAAATACTATAGATATGAGGCATTTTTGGAACTGTGTATAAAGCAATGGTTCTCTCGCTTATACCCCAAAACCCATAGGAGGAACTATACTTCTTTTGTTAGAGATGGGATATAAATGATTGAAACTTCACTTATAATGGTGGACTAATACTGCTAACCAGCTGTTATTGAGGGAGGGAGTGTTTTAAAGTTGCATTGAGTATTGTAGAACAAATTTCTTAGTATGGTTCCCTGGCTCTGATGCCCAGGTCTGTGCTGCCCAGTGAATTCAGTTGTATACTCTCTTCTCCTGGCAACAAAAATTCAGCTTGCTCATGGTGCAGTGTTTCAACCTCACAGTCTCTGCACTAGACTGTGTGCTGTAGTTAGTTGTAAGTCACTTTGGAGCAATTGGATAATCTGCTGAAGGACTAAAGCCAAAATGTGCAGGTCCTCCTTTGGTTGCAGTAGTAAAAAACATCCTCCATATAAGAAAACAAGTATGTATTGAAAAAATCCTTGGAATTTTACATGGTCATGGATAGGGCTGCCACGATTAGTCGACTATTCAAATAGTCGACGACTAATTGAATAGTTGATGCCTCGTTTTTTTGGGGAGGTGGGGGGTTAAACTTTGTTTTTCTCTCCAAATTACGGCAGTTTTCACTGCTGCGTCTGCCTTCTTCCATGCTGTCCTTGACGCACATGCGCAGTAGTGGAAACCGGGGTAGGCAGTCATTGGTCACACTCTATGTCAATGCACGCAGGCGCAGAACAAACAATAACAGTTTAGTTCACAGGGAAGCGTGGCGCCAGACCTCAAACACGCTGAAACACAAATGCAAGTTTACGGAGGAGCTCAAGACAATGTTTTTGTTTCCGTCCTGGTCGGAACCCGTGCGAGGCAGAATGCATGACCTGCAAAGCTGGAACTTGCATGTCTGTATCTAACAAAGGTGCTGGCAATTTAGAAGTCCATCTAGCCTCAGCCAAACACATGACAGCGGCTAAAGGTGAAAGCTTCTCAAGTAAACTCACTGACCTTTATGTCGTTAAGTAGTTCATTCGTTTAATGAACTATGATTTTAATTGTTTTTATTTTTAGTTAGAATATAGCTAAAATCTAACGATGGTTATATAATAGCAGCTGCATTCTAGAACGATAAGCTGCATGTTTTATATTCAATTAACGTATGATCCGATTAGTCGACTAATCGTAAAAATAATCGGTGATTAGTCGACTATAAAAATAATCATTTGTGGCAGCCCTAATCGTGAACAAGTCAGTTCAAGAGGTTACATATTCCTTATTTCTAATATACAGTATATAACAGTAAATCTGCATTTTATGATCTATTCCATCCCGCATTCAATTGTAGACCTGCTATTTGGGCCAGTTAGGGTAGTCGGATTACTTTTGTCACACTAACCTTGGCGAATATTTTCTCCCAGAATTCTAGCTTATTTTGCACAAAGTAGTGTTTTATTGGATTATTTAACATATCATATCAAACTTATCAAATCCCTGCATACTGTTTAGGTTTTTATTAGTAAAGACATCATTTAGGATGCATTTTAATCACAGATTGTGGTCGCATGAAGGTGTTTGTGTTTTGTTTTGGGTTAAAAATAGGACATGGGATTTAGGGTATGATGTTCTCGTACATTGCTATTTTATGAGTATTGCATGTTGTATTGTAGGTCCTTCAAATTCAATAAAAATGCTAAGTGCTGACAAGGGAGGATGCTGAAGGGGTTATGGAGTTTAGCACTCCTGTGCTTGAGTCTTTGCCTTCTTCCACCCTGGATGTACACGCCACAGACACAATTATTCATGCCTGAGGGAGGGGAGGTTGAATTGGGATCTGCTCGACAATATTGCAAAGCATTGGTTAGACTACAAACTAAGCCTGAAAGGCATGATCACTCAACTTTAAACACAGAGACCAAATATTATTGTGTTGCTGTTCTCCCTGCTCTCTTTTTTTTTTTGGCATTCACCCTGAAATGGCTTCCAATAGTGTATTGAGTTCATAAACCGGGGTGTAGTGTGTTTTTGTGTTTCCACACACATTTTTCTCCTAGATCTCATTTTTATTTTGGAACCCTGATCTGTGCAGTGTGCCAGTAAGCTCACTTGATCTCCAAAACATTTTGCAGTCATTGTTGAACTTGCTGTAAACTTGTGTAGTGTGGGGGGGGGGTTGTTTTGGTTGTGATATGAAGTATTACATTATTTGAATCTGAAATCTTCAATATTAGCCAAGACCTGTAATTTGGTGCTAGCATTCTCCTTCAGTGTTACTAGATATTTTTTTTTTACACAGCATTATTTTTAAAGTGGATTTATAATTTAGTTTATCCAAGTATAACTTTCAATATTCAAAGTCATGTTTTTTTGTTGCTCCAGCTTCCATAAACAATTCTCAGCTGAGGATAAAGACGACGTAACCCAGACAAAGTCTGTGGATGTCGGTGCTCTTGCCAGTCTACCCAAAGGTGAGTTCTTTGTTCATAGTGTCTGGGGAATTTATTAATTACTGTGCACAACATCTATTTGGGTGTTAATAAAAATTAAAGTCAGCTGATTTCATGTGAGAATGGGCACATTTCTTTATTAAAATACCAGAAATGTAGTGATTTTAGTGATTTTTACAAGACAAAACATGATGGTGGAAGTATGAGGGGCCAGATATGTTGCATCTCTGCTAGGATGGTGTGAGATCAATAATGGACTATGCATTTTAAAAGCAAATTGTAATAGAAAGTATCAGGACAGCTTTCTATAAATTGAACATGGAGATTATGGGTCATGCAGCGAAACGGCAAATCCATGCAGGAATGTCATCCTAATGAACACACAGGTTCTGTTATATTGAGTCATTTTCCTCTTGAGCAAGTATGTTATTTTTGTTTAATTGGATTCTCTACTCGCTTTTATGACTAGTGTGGAAATCTAATTGTGTTTTTTGGTATTTTATGGAGAAATCTAGAAAATTCAGCAGTGCCACAATATAGTAAAGAGAAAGTTGGAATTAAAATCTGGATAACTCTCTATAGTAAAGGGAAATCTAGAAATACTTACTTGTATTGGAATGTATTAATGAAGAAACCTTTTCTTATTTATGATCTGTGTTAATCTGTGTTATGCCTGTCACACTGCCACACGTCTCCTAATATGAAACATGCTGTACAGGTTTGAAATCCATCTAACCCATTCATAAACCATGGGCTTTGCCCTCCTAAAACAAGTTTAATAGAGAAATGGCTTGTCATCTTTGAAGAGCTTGGATGGCTTTCACAGTGTCCAGACTTTTAACTTCATCAGACACCTTTTGAGGCGTTTAACTGGAACATGTAGATCTTTACCGAGCGTTTCCTGGATGGCATTTCAGAGCCTATAAGAGGTTAGGACAAGGTTGGGGGTTGAGCTCCATCTTGATAGACTATTTTGGTGTGCTGAGACTACTGGGAGCCACCTGTTTTCCTGCTTACTCTCTGAGGTTTGCTATTTAGGAATGGCTAAGAACGTGTTCAAATACATTACTTGACTTGAAATGGTAGAAAAGGATTTGGTTGACTTGTTACAGGAGGAGCCACTGTCTGGTAAGATTTGTAGTTTTAAGTAATTTTCTTAAAATATTTATCCCTAACCTTCTAGATTGGTTTTAAGAGTATTTATACACTGCTCACAAAAAATAGCGGATGTTTCATTATTGAGAAGTATACCAGACATGTCAGAAGGTTTAAATGTAGTTTGAAGTGTACCCAGTGTATGTTTATTGTTGTATTTGTAGATTCTGTAGCCTGAGATCTTGTTGATACTTTATAGTTTTGGGATAAGATTGGAACATTAGAATTTTGGTTTGAAATTTGGTTTATCTTGACAACATACTTGATATTTTAAATGGATGCATATTTTTAAGGCAATACATGCCCGAAAGGTAAAGTTGTAAGCAGTTTTTGCTACTGGACTGTCTCTGCGCTTGTTTAAATACTTTTGAAGGTTGGCATCTAGGAGACTTGCTGTATTGTGAAATCACACTGGGACAAAATAGATCATCAGTCATCACTTGTCAGTTTAAGTGCATTGTCATTACAACAAAATCAAATCAAAACATGTTAAACTATAGGAAAATGCAAAGTCTTTGTGTAGCTATTTACATTTCTGTCTATCTTTATTTTCTTATCTATAATAATCTCCATCTGTTACACATGGTTGTGCAGGTGGTTAACTCTGTCATCTCGCAGATTCAGACATTCCTGCTTTTAAACCTGATCATGTGTGGAGTTTGCATGTTCCCACTGTATTCTTATGACTTTCGGCTGGGTATTTTGTTTTCCTGCCACATTCCAAAGGCATTAGGTTAATTGGCTTCTCTGAACGTTGGCACAGTGTGGGTGTGCAGGGAGTATATTCATAACCTAATATACAGTACTAAGCAAAAGTCTAAGGCTAACATTAGATTTTTCTTTTTTTATGTTTTAGCGGTGGTATAATGTCCATACATATGTTGTTGATGTTTGGACCCAGAAATTTTAAACTTTGATTCGTCGACCTTCCATAATATTCTTTTCCACTGTTCAGTCACACTAAATTCTTGCCACTGTATGCTATAGAAGCGGTTTTCCCATCTCTGTTTATGTACTGTATCTCCATCTGTCATTCTATTTTTCTCTTTCTGTGTTTTAAGCCTTTACCTAGTAAGGAGGTGCTACTTTTTCCATATCTGTATGTCAATTCGTGAATGACTTTGCACTCGTAATCTTGCGTTAGAGTAACTTCACGCCAGCATCTGTGACTCTGTAAATGCCAGGAAAAATTGTGTGTTGCTTAAGAGCTCCTGGGCTTGATTGTCTTCAGTGCAAGCGATTTATTCCAGAGATGAATTATATCCTCACTGATGGCAGAAAAACAAAAATGTTAAGTGTTGCAGGTGGAAGAAAATGCGCTTATAAATAGAACTGTACTTGTATATATTTTTTTACTTTATATATTTTAATGTTATTCAATGGTTCTGTTTTGGGTAAAGCTAAGCATTTACTGGACTATAATTTATGTTACATGCTTTACTGTTCCTGGGTTTTCCCATGCTTAAATTAATGCTCAGTGGTATTGGGAAATATAAATATAATTGTATAAATGTTCCCTTGATGCTATAACCATATAAAAAAGAGCTGAGAGTACTTTTTGGTGCTGGTTACAGTAATCCTACTAATTCCTAAATTCAAAATGTTTAAAATTCAGGGATATTATATAATATAAAATTGCCTTCATAATGTACAAAGTAAGGCGTTTTAAACTATTTTCTTGGATAGAATGAAAAATCAAATATGAAAATGAAATATCCACCAAGTTTTGTGAGTAGTCTATTATGTTATTGCCTTGTGGCTATGCTTTTCTGTTTGTTCATGTTTAATCATTGCATATTGTTGTTTTTTTTTTCTTTTTTTTTCCCCTTTCTATTTACTGTTTAGAATAAGTCAGTCAATCAAGTGCAAACTTTGTTTATGTAAAGCTTACTTTGTTAGCACTTGGTAATTATTATGATAACCTTAGCATTCGAGTATTTTTGGACTCTTGAATACAATATCCATTTTCACTTTGCCTGTTCCTTCCCAGTCTCAGAGTTAAGGAAACGTTTTGAACACGTCAGCACAAACCAGAGTGACTACTGGGACATGAACAGGTTGGAAGCTTAACTAGCCATTACCCCATTAAGCCCATTTTAAAAGTAATAAGTACACCTTTTAAACATTTAAAAGTAAGATCTTTTATACGCTATATCTGGATGCGTTTGTGTGACTGATTTATGACTAGGAAAGAAAGAATTGCGCGGCGGCTGGAAGGAATAGACGGCGATATTCAGCTTTCCCTTTCAAGCGCTGGTATGGTGACCAATCGCCTGCTGGAGGAAGATACTCCCAGATATACTCGTGCAGCAGACTCATTTGACCCATGCACAGGTACGAATTTGTCTGGTGGTTTGGGTTTTATCTTTTAGTCCTTGTCATACTTAAAGTCTTCAAAGTGTAAATTCCAGTCTTTGTGTGTCTTTCAATTTGTTTAATATACTACTAAGTCTGGGCTTTTGGGGCATATGCACACCATGCCCAGTGGCCTTGCACTGTGTGAGCAGCATGTTGGCACAGTGTTTAGCAAGGTCACCTCAAAGGTCTTGCATACCTTGTTTTTACAATGAATGCGTATTGTGCCAGAGCCAACATGAACTGTGACCCAGCCCACCTCTTAAGGCGGGCCTTAAAAAAGTTGTTTAAATGACTGTGGTAACCTAGTGGATAAGGTACTATGGGCCAGAAGGTTCGGTGTTCAAACTCCACCTTTGCCAAGCTGCCAATGTTGGGTCCTTGAGAAATGACTTTTGTCAAGGACCCAATTGTATCAGTTGCAAGTCGCTCTGGATAAAGGGTGTCTGCTAAATGCTCTAAATGTAAATGTTCATTACTTAAACTTTTGTGTTGCCATTGTTTATTTTTATTCTTACAGTTCCTGTCCAGCACTTTAATAAAGATAAGCCTGCTGTGTCTGAAATGCGTAGCTCAGAGGGCAGGTCCATGCACCAGACCCAGGAAATGCACCTGGCCCAAACCGAGCCCGAGTTCATCCCTGTCTCCGCTGTAACAGCTGAGCCAGAGTCGAAGGCTGAGCGTATTGCTCGCTACAAGGCTGAACGGCGACGCCAGCTCTGTGAGCGCTACCGCATCTTGCTGGATGAAGAGATTGACACGGATTATGCTAGCCAAAACTCCAGAGTGCGGCGGGAACCCGAGGGCTCAGAGCGGCAGCACAGGCGGCAGGTCGAGGGTGAAGAGGAGGTGCCACATATTGACTCTCGAGTGGGAAGACTAGCCTCTCAGGTCAACATGGAGCAGGATTTCAGCAAAGAGCAAGATGAGGTCTCCTCTGAACATGAGAGGAAGATGAACCTGGAAAACCAGAAGAGGGCACTGGACAGAGGGAGAATGCTTGGAAGTGGAGGAGGAGGAGAAAGGGTGTCTGAGACCTCTGCTTCTCACATAGACACTGCTGTGGTGGCCAAAACACACAAGGAGGAGGGCGTAATGGGCTTGTCCAAGATGGGCCAACCTGCAAAGCAAGTGGCTTCTCCGGGGAATTTGTTCATCGAACAGCAGGCCCACAACAACCTCCACAATCAAGGGTAATGTAGCTATCCTTCATCCTCTAATCTACTTAAACATCTTTCAGCCTTTATTTTTTTATTTCACTCTCTCTTGGGTAATCTTTTCAAAATCCTTGATTAAAGGTCTAGAGCGATTATTTCACTTTGAAGTATCCCCTAATTTTTGTGAACACTCTATATTGTAAGTGGAACTGATCAAATGGGCAATGAGTGTAGAAACAAGGAGGTGTACCTAATAAAGTAACTGGCCAGTGTATTTTGTAATGTAAATTACACAAAAATTGGGGATATTTCAAAATGAAAATAAACGAATTAAAAAAAGCATTTGACCCTATTTCATTAAACAAGATAACCAGAAAAGCTTGTCTGATGTGTTGCCTAAACGTTGCAGACCACATCATGTTTTGGTACATCTGCAGCTAAATCCATGCTTAGCATTCAGAGATTGGCACTACAAAAAGGCCTCAGGTTCAATTCCAGGGTGGAGTGGCCTGGGTCTCTTCTGTTAATTGGTGTCTTTAAAGTGCCCCTTAGTGTGTAACTGTGTGCACGTGTGTCACCTACGATGGATTGGTGCCCTGTCTAGGGTTGTTCCTGGCCTTGTGCCCAGAATTGCTGGGTGGGCACTGGCTTGCCCACGACCGACCCCATCTGGATTATGCACAAAATAATGGATTGATAGAAGTTTAGCACATGAAAACACTAGTACACAAGAGCTTGGGATTAAATCTCAGAAACTGGCAGATACTCATATCCCAGGTCACCCCACTGTCATTGCTAAAGGGCTGGTTGCTTGCATTTCAAAATATTCAAGCAACTATAGTTCAAATAGTCAAGCTGTCCTCACATGCATATTCTTAAACCCACAATTGATATGTATTACTTTATTATACACCTTAGGCCTTCACATTCCTGTAGGTGAGAGTTTGGAACATTATACTGGCATACATTTACCCATAAATATTAATTTATTAGCTTGTTTGCGACATTCCAAAGCTGGTCAGAACCTTGAGTGGCTCACGCAATCTTGTTTCTACGTTTAGTTCTAATAGCAAGCCAAACAGCAGATGGTCACTTCATACCGATTCAGAAGGGGACACCATTTCCCCAATCAACTGGCCCTCCAGGTATCGTCCATTGAAGATGATTGGTTGTATGGACACGTTGCCCTTAATATCCACCTCATGTAACACTATGGCACAGTTCAAAAAGTCTATAGCCCTTTCTCATTGACACACCAAGCCAATGTAGAAGAAATTCTGCAAAGTAGGGATTATTTTTACCTTGTTGTTTTCATGCCCTTGAACACCTCGTAAAGTGTTCTATTAAATGTACGTAGTATTTAAATAAAATAATACAGGAAATCAACTTTGCAAAAGAAGAGCCTGGGTTGTGTTTTTAAAGACAGTACCCCTGTTTTTTATGCAATTTAGCTGTATGAGAAGGGTTTGTATTTTTGAACTGGCCTGTCATTTTTCTAACAATCTCTATCCCACCACGCAGCTGAGGCATCCCATGTGTTTTTTGATGTCCTTGAATACTCATTGTGTGGAATCTTGTGATGTTTACACCTTAAGCTAATTGTTTTAAATAGCCACTAATTACCTCATCAGCAAGTTAATCAATTAGGTTTTCAAATAACGGTCAGCTTATTGTGTTATGAGACTTCCCTGATTAATGTTCTACTAGTTTATTAAAAACGTTTTGCTCAACTGTTTTAAATGAAAACACTTGGTTATGTGGCATGAAATCAAAACAAGAGAATTTAAGCCTCGTCATGACTTTAAATCTATGAAAGCTATGTCAAGTTAAGTGGTCATTTACTAAAACATTGCCAGTGTTCCAGGACTTGTTTCAGATTTTATTTTTGGTTTGTGCCAAGTCTGGCAAGCAGGTGATGTCTCTATCTCAGCAATCCCAGTGCTCAGTATTAATGACAATGTAAATGGTTCCTGCTTTATCTATTTCTCTTTCCTGTGTTTCTGTTATTTCAATAGAAAGCAGAGGAGGCATAGGAAGGACACATCTTGCCCAAACAAATTAAATATTTGGTCCAGGCCTTTTCTATTCACCTACAATTAGTCACTGATCACTGTTTGTGCAAGAAATATAATGGCGTGCCTGCTTGTCTTGTTGTCTACTTTTGATCACTTAAATATCACGGTATTTGTTTAACTACTAATTTTCCTACAAAATAAATAGTGATGCAATTTTGTTTGAAACTACGTGCAGGTTTAAACTAAAAGCTTTTATGTAGCTGTTTTGTATTTTACTGACTAAACATCTAATTAAGTTTATTGTCCCTCAGGATGTCGTGTGGGTATATCCATGCATTCCAGGCTTATTGGGTACTATCCTTTTATCTGCATTTTATAGGACAGGTTCAATGATTGATAAGCTGTCAAAATCAGTTCAGAAGAGACTTATGTGATTGTGTAGGGGGTTGTTACTTTTGCTAATTAGCGCAAGTTAAGCTGCCCCACCTGTCCACTTATACCAGTGCCAGAAATAAGTGCAGGCTCAACTTATGTGTTGCTTATATGTATACAGGTACATATATATAGAAAACAAACTACTTTCAGCATGGAACCTCTTACCCCTAAACTGCTAGAACAGCTTTCACTGCTCTGAGAAGGTTTTCCAGTAGAATGTGGTACATTGCTTTGAGGATGGTCACCGGACAATAAGCCCTGGCTCATTGTTCCTGTTAGTTATTCTCAGAGGTGTCTTAAGGAGATATACGAACACTGATGCTTTGAGATTTATGTATTTATTTTTTGCATTGCTTAACCATCCTTGTCCCTGGGCTTAGGGATACAATAACTTGAATACAAAAACTTGAGACCTCTTCCAAGCGCGCTCGTTCCAGTTTCAGGTGATTGGAGTTATCTGGTCTCACTGTATATAAAGGGATTTTTGTATGTTATTTCCAATCCCAGGCTTATTAGGGTCAACAATCAATTGTATTGATTAAATTCGTAGTTCTCTAAATGCTCTCATCTTTCAAGTTGGAAGAATCCCTCTGTCACCTTATATACATGCCTTAAACAGGAAGTGATGGACTGCTGCTTAAAAGCTACTAGGCAATGATCATCCATAAGTAAAATATAATGAAAAATGTTACATGTTGATTAGGATTTCTAGGGGTTTGAATATTTGTTGCATGTGGATTTGTTTAATATAATTATTTTTTGATGAGATTGTTTTTCCCAGATTAAATGTTCTTCAATTAAAGGTTGTTTTTCCCCTATTGTTTCATTGTAAGATTTAGTATGTTTAAACATACTAGGTAAAATATGAATTTCAAGAAGTTTTGAGTACAAGGGTACATTTATATAAATTTAATGTACCAGGAAAGAGTAGTGTGTAGATTTTTGGGATATTGCAAGGCGCTTTATTTTACACTTGAGTTGGGACTACTAAGCCAGTACAAATGGACCAGCAGCTGAGCCCTGTTACAGAAATTTGGGGGAATCTGGATAGTGTTATAGCTCTGCATTTCAAGAATTCAGACTTTCAGAAGGGATAAGGGCTTGAGCAGGGAGTTGAGGATTGATCTGACAGCTGTTCATAAATATATAATAAAATATTGGGGTTTTTAAAGGTTTACCAACCAAAAAGTGTTTTCAAATTCAAGAGATGAATCATGTCCTTCCAAAACGGAGCACTAAATTATGATTTAGTATTCCATTCTTGGAACCATATAGATTATATCAGAGATTCGTCCTTCTGTTTTTACACCTGCCCAGAGATTTCTTTGTTCTCTAGCAGTAACCTTGAAAATGTGGAAAATCCCTCACATCTGTATGTCTTAATGGAATTAAGTTTCAGAAAATCCAGCCAGTAGACTTCAACAAAAGAGAAAATTTGCAGTCTTGGACACAAGCATTATTTATTTTCTTTGCTGATGTTCATCAATGCACAAGCAGTTGGCGATGTTGTTAAGGGTTTATTTATGGGATGTATTTATGGGTTGAATTAGCGTCCAGTTAAGATGGGGAATATTTAAACTGAGTTAACCCTGCATAAATTACTGTTGTTGTTGTAGTAATGTACACAACCACATCATTTTAAGATTCAACTTTTATTTGGTTTGATACCCCTGTAATTGTTTTAAGCACATGTTTTTCATTTCAACCGCCAGGATGATGAGCTTTATTTCCACATTAGTTCCTGAATGTTTTCCCAAAGGTTATCTGGATAACACATGACTATATTCTAATCCAGCCAAATCTTAATGAGTTTATGACTGTTTGGGTCAGAAAAAGGATGACCAGATGATTTCTCTAAAACAAAAATAATTAATGCTGTCATTGTTACATAATATTTTTTTTTTTACATTTGTTATTTCTTGTAATATTAATCTAATATTAATCTCTCTGCTCTTAAAGAATCCGAGCTAGAGAGAGACAGACTTGTGATGTGCCATCACACAGGGGTTCTGAGCTGTGCTCAATATCAGATGCCCCTGTGTACCGCCGTCATGCACAGCCTTCCACCTACCAAGGATATCCGAGCCGCCAACACTCGTACCATCCATCCCAGTTACATCAGCCCCACACTGGGTATACTGAGCACAAAGATTCTGCGTGCCATGGCTACCCCTTTATGGGCACTGACCCTGTCCCTCAGAGTGTGGAGGAACATCAGTATAAGAGGGATGGTAGGAAAGGGGGAGCAGAGAATGCTCTTCTGAACAGAAAAGCTGTTTTGCCCTCTGAAGTATCAAAACGTATCGAAGACCCCCACCATGGAAGATATGAGGACATGGAACAGACCTTCCGCAACCTGGGCCACGCTGCACCTGATAGAGAGGAAGTCAGAGCAGGGCATGGACGAATGTCACGGTGGGACAATTACACTGAACATGTCTCCCAACTTCAATCAACTGAAAAAATGCAGACAAAAGCCAGACATTCCCAGGAGAAATCAACCAACGGCTTGCATCATCAGCGTGGAACTGGCTATCAACAACCTCAGCCCAACATCCAAGCCCCTGCTCCCCCATCCAGTGCTAAAATGGCTCAGGATCCAAACAAACGCCAGAGTTGGTACATATCTGACTCAAGGAACCCTCAAAACATTCCTGCATCTGCAGTCCCTGTAAAAGAGGCCATCTATCAAAGGGAGGTAATCCCTCAAGATTGTAGGGCCAACAGAGACCACTCTCCTGTGGACGTGAGGGTTTCTGTAGCCCAGCTGCGCCACTCTTACCTGGAAAGTGCTACAAGCCCTCCGAAACCTGAACAGTATGTGGTACCGTCAATGTGCTATGAAGACTTGTCTGTCATACATCTGAAACTAACCTTAATCGCTACTCGTATGGCTTGGACTAACTTAATTCTAAAATAAATTCAAATAAATCTAACCACAGCTTTTATTCATTAGTGTGCAACGTCAATTGTCATTCTTAGCTTAGCATAGCTGAGGTTACTCATTTCTTTTTGTCCTGATGCTAGAATTATATGCAGCTCTCCTAATAAGAGTGTGTGTTTGCTAAAGCTATAATTAATCTGAGCACTTTTCAGCATTTTAATCCCGTTCTTCTGCACTGGCATTTTTTCCTCTTTATTCCAGCAATGCAACTGCTTGATCACTCCATTCTGTTGTGATAGGGTAGATGGATTTCCAGCAGTTGCAGAGGTACCCTGGAGAAATGAGAGAACTTCTCGTCGGACCAGACGATATGTATCACCTAGTGAGAATAGAAAAACCTCTGAGAGGTTCAAAACTCAGCCAGTCACTTCGGCTGAACGGCAAGAATCTGATAGGTGGGGCAGTTGGCGAAGCATGATCAATAAAGCTTGGAGTTGCACTGAAACCTGACTGCACAGCTTTTTAGTTATACATACAATGCTGACTGTTTCTAATTGAGATTGCTCTGCTGAGTGTGTGCCCTGTGACAAGCAGATAAGATCCCTGCATTTATTCTCCAGACAAACCTAAACACTACCATCACAATGATATAATAAAGTTATTATATTAATAATAACCTTCAAATATAATTCCACCCAGAACTGTTATACACTGAGAATCATTTCCAAAGATTTTACTAAGATCTTTTGTTTATTTTGCTTCTCTTCTTAATTACGTATCTAGGCGAAGCATGTTGACGAGTGTGACTTACTTAACAAATATCACTTCTCTTTTATTACAATCTTTGTCTCTTGCTTGCTTCTTACTTTTACTACCCCTCACGCTCTTGCTGCCCCCATGTTGCCAGCTTGATTAATCGTAACCCTGTCTTGATGCTTTTATTTAATCTTAAGTGATTTCATTTAAGATTTTATTTCTTTCCTCAGGAGTCCTCCAGGCCCAGAACCCCAAATTGCTGAAGGTAATTAACATGTCTTTAATTAAGCAGAATGACCCTTTGCAGCTGTTACTACTTATTAATAGAATAGAAATAGAAAATTAAGATGCTTCAGATATTTAAGATAAAAGCAGCTTGGACTGAAAAGTTGTTCAGACAGAATAACTTAAGCTAATTAGAGACCTTTTGAAGTCAAGCTGTTTGATTTAGTCATTTCTCTATTCTCACTGCTGTGACCTCAGTTCTCCGGTGTTATTGAGACTTAGAAGTTTATAAAGCACCAGCCAAAGCTATTGCATGGGCTCAGGAATATAGCGTAATAAAGTTTAAAGTGGCTAGCTGATACTTCATGCAGAGGCGGACACACAAAAAAAGCTGTTTAAGAGCAAACATTCGTTAGTCTGAGTAACTCTGTGTACTTCTGTGGATATTTCAGACAACACTGGAGCCATGCTAAGATTTGGGATTCAAGCTATTATTGCTTTTGTTTATTACGTCAGGAAATTCTTTGTCTTTGTTTAGTTAGCTATATTGTAATTCAAAACTGTTTTAAGAGATAAATTAGGGTTAAAATATCGCCACGTGATAAAATAATAATTTATAAAAGTAATAATAATAAAAGATTGAAATGAAATGGGGTTACAGATGAAGGCAAAATATCAGCAATGTGATGTTATGATGTATAGACAAACATTTACTGCTACATCATTATTTATCTGACATAACAGCCCGTATAGTTTTAGGATTATTAGAGGACACATCCTCTTTGGATATCCAGTTAAATATTTGCAAAAATAGTACCTCGCCACTTCGCAGTTCACCTTTCGTGGACTCAGTGCATCGTGGGTTTTCAAAAAATATTAAAAGAAAAAATATATCGGGGATTTTCAGCGTTTTGCGGAACTTTTACATTAAAGAAATCACAAAATGTATAAAATATATGAAAAATATTAATTCTAACAATAAAATATTAGGATTTACAGTATATAGCTGGTGTATCTACTCAAAGTGTATGATATGACGTGCTGTAAGCTGGGTACGGACGGAGCATGTGTGATACGAGAGTGATGCATGGTGTGTTAAGTAAAGAAAACGTAAAGTAAAAAAGTAAAGAAGTTTCATTACTTCAGAGTGTTGCTTGATTATTCAACAGTTAAAAACACTACAATAGTGTATTTACTCAGCAGATAAATGCTCACCAAAAACGAGAAGTAAGACTAAAGCATCGGCCGCCTGAGTCGCTACTTGCAGCCATGACAAGGGTTTTTTATTTTTATTTTATTTATTTATTTATTTATTTTTTACGATGCCCCCCAAACATTCTGCAAGTTCTACGGCTAAAATAATGTATAAATACTTAAATATCCCTACTTCGTGGATTTTTGTTTATCACAGGTGGTCCTGGAACGTTAACCCCCGCAATAATCGAGGGAACAATGTACTTATTTAAAGGAATGTTAACAAATTCTAAAGTGTTATGTACAGAAACACAATGTAAAACTATGGTACAATGTGCATATAAGTTTGTGAACCCTAAATTATATTTTCTTTCTATGTTTCTGCATAAATATGTAAGACCTAAATCATCAAAGTCTGATTGTAGAGGAGACCCCAGTTACACAGATTGGGTGTTTGGTCAGTTATGTATTGGGAAACATTGAGTAATGTTACTCATCCATGTACTTAAAAGTATACTCCAATTTATGTAAATCTTTGCTGGCTCCCTTGTGCAGAAACAACTGCAGCTAAACATGAACTGTTGATCACTCCTGCACACCAGTTTGGAATAGGTTTAACCCATTTCTTTTTACAGAACAGATTCAACTGAGGGGTATATTTTAGGTATCCTTACATGAACTGCTTCCGTAACATGTTGAATTAAGTTCAGGACTTTGACTTGGACATTTTAAAACATTTATTAGAGTTACTTCGGAATGTTATCTTGCTTTGTGACCCATACCCAGATGCTTTCATTTAAACTTTGCTGGTATAATTCAGAACTTATAGTTGCATTAATGATGACCTAGATGCAGCAAAACAGGGTCAACCTTGATATTGTTCTGGCTTTTCTGTGTGCCATGTGATGGGCAGCAGTGTTTTTTTTTTTTTAGAGCAGTGTCTTTCTCCGTGCACCCTTTTACAAGTACAATACAAGTATATCTGTTTCTAAGAATCAGATGGTTGGAAATGATAAAAGGTTCACAAGCTTTCAGTTTGTGAACTGAAAAACAGGGACCGTACCACTGTTTATAAATGAAATAATACTTTAAGTGTAATACATTTAGTGCATTGTGGGCATAGTTAATTCAAATTCCCTTGACACTCATGATTCAGTTACCTGTCTTAGCCCGAAATTAAGTCTGGGCATTCACTTTAATAACAGCTGCAGTTCTTGCTAGGTATACCAGAGAGAATCTTAAAAAAATTGCCTCAACAGGGCCAGGGAGACACTTTTAACAAGCACTGTTATAGTCAATAGATTTTTAAAAAGGATTAACGATTTGTTTGACAGTTAAACCTGTCAGATCATGACTGACCTACAACTTAATATATGTATATTATCTGAATCCTGTGTTTTCTATGGATAGTTTCTAGAGCTACAGATGAATTGGGATTTAAAAGGGTTGCTTATGACCATTGTGGTGACTAGTTATGGGCCAATCAACCTAATGCATGTCCTTGTCACACTAACCAAGACTATCAGGCGGTTAAAATTGGGGACACATGCTCTGGTAATTTGGTAAAATCATGTGAGTCATTGATATGCCCATTTTTGTTATTGGCATTGTAAACTACACAGATCTTCCTAACTTAGAGGACTTCAGTTGTCTATACATCAAGGTTGTCTCAGAACATTCTTCTTCAAAGATTATGTCAGTAGTATCACTAGCCCTACAGCTTGTTCCCATTCCTATCCAAATGAAGTTGCAGTAGCCTGCATCCTCTTGTTTTATCCACATATCTACTTGTTGGCAACAGAAATAATATGGTTCAAATTGGTTCAAGAGAGGAATGCTGTTTGTTGGCTGAAACCCCTTCACCATGTGTGCTGCCCTTTATTGTCAAACATTTGCTTTGAAAAAATGTTCTCACGAATATTTGTTCCATCTCTGTTGCTCTTGTCATTCCCTTTCTTTTCCCAGTGGATGAGGAGAAATTGGATGAGCGAGCTAAGATGAGTGTTGCTGCCAAACGCTCTCTCTTCAGGGTAAGTTTGTACGTGTGCATGTGTGTTGGTATACTCACGTTTTTTAGCACTACTCAAATGTCTGGCTGGGACCAGAGTATATACTGCAGTCAAAGTCAAGAATGTTTTTGTGCACTCACTGTGATTGAATAAATGCCGACCTGCTGTGAGCTGCAAAACAATTGCATTGTTTTGAAGAGTTATTTTTATCCGTTTCTGATGTGTTGCCTTTCAGGAGCTGGAGAAGAGTGTAAATGATGTGACTTTAAAGTCACAGAGTCAACACGTTGCTTCACAACGCAGACTCAGGCGAGGTCAGGACCGGTACCGCACTCAGCCCATAACATCAGAGGAAGTGGTCATTGCTACTACGTAAGGAGATACAGACATGTTTTCATGCACATAGTCCTATCTGTGTTTCCTTCTCCCTTTGTGCATCTCTCTCTGAATGAGAGTCTCTGTCTTCATGTGCATCAGTTCTCTACCTATATATGCATGCTCTCTCTCTCTCTCTCTCTCTCTCTCTCTCTCTCTCTCTCTCTCTCTCTCTCTCTCTCTCTCTTTCTCTCT
>JAVSBV010125299.1:0-18442 GCA_033117975.1 Parotocinclus spilosoma
AAACTCTTCGTCTCTGGCATCACTACCCGAAAACTCCCGAGTTTCTCCCCAGCCCTCTACTGCCACCTACAGGTCTTACAAAAAAAGAAGCCACAAGTCGTCACTTAGCCACAGCAAAAGCAGATCAGCGATTTATAGGAGGATTTTTGGGATACCCGGGGGAAAGTATGCTTTTATTAAAGGTCAGGAAATCCGAAAAAGTTGAGCTGCAAGAGCAAAACCAGTGAACACGCCCACCACTTTCTTGATTTTGTTCAAGTGCAGTCCGTCAAGAGAACGCATTAGAGCACTCTGGATATTGACTGGAATTTAGTAAGAACTTGTTTTTTTACAGCAAAATGCTTCAGATGCTGAGTACCTATACATTGTGTTGTAGATCATTTCGAAAAACTTGTTTGCAAATGTATTTTTTAATGAATAAAGTAACAGTAAGCAACAGTAGTTCTTGTTTGTAAGAACATTCGCTATATGTTTGGGTGAGGGGTCTAAAGAATATCAGAATTCATGAGGTGCAGGCTCTGGGTAATGTTTTGCTGGGAACCCTTGTGTACGGGAATTAATGTCATGCTTCTTTGACACATATCACCTACCTTACCTACCGTTGCATACCAAGCATACCCCTTCAGAGCAGGTGTTCCCTAAAGCAGTAACCAAGATAATGCAACTCCAGATTCTCCAGACCACAGTCCAATCATGCATCTGTAGAACATCCTGGACAAACAAGTCTGATCCATAAAGGCCCCACATCACAAGTTAGAGGGTTTAAAGATTCTGTATTGAACACTAGAACTACTAATCATTATTCCTATTTGCATAATCTGTCCATAGAAATATAGAGAGGACAATAATCAACATGTTAACAAAGCTTTATTTACAAAACTACTGAAATTATGAAAGAACTTTTTAGCCATTTTAATCACAATTGTAATAAATGCGCTTTGGGCAAGGTGCCAACTGAATCAGCTGCTTTGTTTACATTAATATTACATTTTATATACATACAATATTCATACGCTTATTAACTTCAAACCAAAGTAACTTATATGTTAAAGATGCCTGTCACACGAGGGCATCCTAGACCTGGCACATGCCACAGACCCAGTGCCCATTACTCGAAGAACTTGGAACTTAGGAACAGGCACACAGACAGAACACAAACTGGAAAGACAAAGCAAAGCAGCCCCTCGTGGAACTAGCTGGCCTTAAAATTAAGCATGGGAATGATTACAAAATTCAAAATTCAGGACTTAACACAAAAAAAACTATCTTGCCAGAGCCACGGTTTGGAATCAGGGCAGCTCCCAGTGCTGAGTCACCCTTATTAGGACATAAATACTTAATGACATTAAATGAATTGTTTGTTTTCATTCGTTCAGTGATCCACAAAAAGCAAAAATTTTCTCCTCTTTAACCTGGAACTTATACACACACACACACACAACTGCATTGTACTTTGACCTTCAAGTGTGAGACTTCAGCTGCTGCTGGTTATTATTGACAGTGCTGTTCATTTCAGCTCGTGCTGATTGTCAGGTTACCGGTATTAAAGCATTAAAGTTTAAAGCACCTGTTCCTTTTATCTTGAATCCCACAAATTAGCCCTTAACATCAAAAGTGCTGTTATATGTCAAGTCTCAACCAGACCCCCGCCCACCACCCCTCTCCATCTCCACAGTGAACTCCACCTCTCAGCTCTTCTTCCATGTCTTTAGAGAAAGAGTGGGCAAACCTAAAGAATCCTAAAATGTGTTTTTGCACCACATCACACATATTACTTCATGACCTTCATGGGGCCACAAAGGTGTTTGGGGTTTAGTCTGAATCAGAGATGGTTTGGTCCAAGCTGCATTAGGGACCCTGGAAGGAGAACATCACCTTAACGTGTGTATTCAAAATGTCTTTTTATGTATTTGTGATGTATATAGGAGGAGTACCTGTGACATGGAACCAAGGTTCAGCCCCACAGTTGTACTCGGCCTTTGAACTGAAAGAAAACAAATACCCAGTCACGATTTTTTATGTTGCTGTTGATGGAGAACGAGCTTCAGGGAGATACATATAAACATACACTGACAGATAACTGGTCCTGCTGGTCTACACATATAAGAGTTCTAACTCTAAATGTTTACTAATAGTTCCTATAGTTAAAAAGCTTTATTTTAAGACTCCCCTAATTAGCAACATTAGTTAACTAGCATTACTATTAGTCTTAGGCCACCCTTTGACTAGGCATTCATTAGCACCCAGTCTTCAGTAGCACTGCTGTGTCTGTTCCAGTCAAACCAGAACAACACATGCTAACATTCCAGCACCACACCAGTGTCTCTGTAGGGCTGAAAATGAAACACCACCCAAATAGTACCTTATCTGTGGTGGTCCTGTGGGGGTTCAGAACAGAGTAAAGGAGACTAACAAAGTATTTAGAAAAACTATTGGACTACAGTCTGTAATTGTAGAACTACAAAGTCCACCTGTACGGTAAGTAGAACTGATTATATGGACAACAAGTATAAAAGCAAGGAGCTGTACCTAATAAAGTGTTTATATTAACACACTGATCACATTAAAACTGTAATTTATATTTAACTGTTCTGTTCTGAGGTGCGTTCCGAAACCTGCAGGGTCTACCTTGCTGTCTTTAGGTATTAGGTATTATTAGCATTGACTTTTTGCATTGACTTTCTTTCTCATGTCAGTGAATGTATAATTATTTTCACATTATTCATAATGAATGATAAATTCGTTTATTAAATGAGCCAGTTGACCAAATTATCTAAAATACCCATGACAAAGTCCCCATCATGGTTAAGGGATGACGCATTAATGGTTTAAACTTTTTAGTTTTCTTCTTTAATAAGTTCCAAATTTCATATCACTATCCTCAGAAATTAGATGAAGATCAACACTGATGACGTGCATGTCTCCTGAACTTACCGGCTCTCCTGGAGAAGGGGTTGACGCCTGGAGCTTGGTGATGTGATGGAGGCATTGAGGGAGAGACCATTGGTGGGGTGTAGAAAGTAGATATTGGAGCTGATGTCTAAAATGATTTATTTCAAATGAAAATGACAGAAGAAAGGCTAATCATGAGACAAGTTACTTTAATATCAGCTGACAGATTTTCTACCTCAGGTGCGATATGTGTATTTTGCTCCTGTGGGGTTTCTTTAGGCTTCGACCTGAACCATCCACTAAACCACCCAGACTTTGATTCCTGTATAAAAAGGGACAATATAAGCGCTAACACTTTGACTCGATCTTAAAAAAAAGAACACACTGACATTCTCACACTGACATTTACCTTTACTGTTGGTGCTTTTAAATCAGCCTCTGGTGGGTCTTTGGTATGAGAATCATCATCAACAAGAGAGGTTCCATTTTCAGAGGCATCCACCTTCACATAAGAGATATAGAGCTGAAATACTGAAATATGGCATGAAACAAGCTGTAAATGCAAGCTACTATTCACAGTTGTATACAATATGTCAAATTCTCTCTTGTGTTTTTACATTAAGGGTAATCTAAATAAAATTAAACGCTCTTTCGTACCATGTTTGTACCAGAAGGGAAATCAGCATCTATGGGAAGAAAAGATAAACAGAACACATTTCCATTTTATTTACAAAAACATGGTAATCTATGCAAGTACTGCACACGTATTTGTTAGAGTTAAAATGAAATCTAAATAAAAAGAATCACAAATCTATGGTCTTAATCGCGGTGCATACACACTCCAACAACGAAAACCTGGTGCAAACACCAACCTTCACCTCCAAATATCTTCAGCAATTCAACCCCCGGAACAGCAACACCTCTACTAAACATCCCATGAAACACTGGCTTCACCACTAATTAAGACACTTCACCATTAATCACCAATATTGATATATAAGCACAAAAACTCTTTATCAATCAACCAACATTGTCTTTTAAATGCCAATAACCAATACTTAGCAGAAATTCATTTAGCAGACGCCCTTATCCAGAGAGACTTACAATTAATACAGTCTTACAATCAATTGTGGGTTAAGGGCCTTGTTTAGGGACCCAACTGTGGCAAAGGTGGGATTTGAACCCTGGACCCTCTGGTCCATAGTCCAGTACCTTAACCACTAGGCCACCACAGTCCCATAACACAATCTTCTTATTATCAAACACCATCATCCTCCACGAATCATTCCATATTAAATAAAAGCATTTTGTCAACAATTTTCATAAAAATACAAAGCCAAATATGATGTGCAATCTTAATAAATAAAGAAATTAGCACTGCACTGTAAATTAACATGGCTGTTCACTGTTTTCAAATTTTTAGACTCGTCTATCAGAATAACAGAAACGGATTTATTTTATAAGCTAAAGAGTAGAAGAGGAAACTCCTGGTTTCTGCATTTGCTTGGCTCTTATGTGGGACTGAACAGGTATGGACTTGTTTTATTAGGAGTGTTATTCATAATATACAGTCAGTCTTTGTAAAAAACGGTATGCATTTAATCAAATTGTCTATGTTGCTGTTTTATAAAAGCAATAGCTCAGTTGAGGTTTATTATTTTATCACTGGTAAACAGGTTTTACTCTCTGCTGGAATTATTCCTAATAATTCCTGTGATGTTATTGTAATACGTGGCCTCTAAGGAAAACCATCATTAGGGAGAAATTCAAACACATCAATCATCAACATTCATCATTAAACACAAGCATTTCACATTAATCATAAACATTCTAATACTTATACCTTTTGGTTCTCAAGTATTCTTGTCAAATAGCTTTCTATTTTTATTTATTTATTAGCCTGACCACAAACCAACATTCCACATAACACACCAGTACTTTCAGTGTCAATGCCAATCTTCATTGTGAGCTACAGTCACACAATGTTTAGGTTTGTTTGTGGTTCTTGTGGAATGTTGGCCCAGTGAATGCCGAGCTATAACCACTGATACTGGAAGTTCCACTGTCACACTGACCGGCATCATTATGGCTCCTCAGCTCCAGATTAGAAGAACTATGCTGGAATGAAGAATCTGGATAATGGTCACTGTCCTGAACTACAGGGATCTGAGGATTCTCAGGAAAAGTGATGTTCTGTGGGGCGTACATGGGAACTGGAGCATAGATCTGGGGAAGCTGCTGTTCAGCAACATGAGACTCTGTCTGGTACGACTGCTGTTCCAGATGATAAGGTGGGTAAGACTGTTCTGTTTGGTATGAGTTGTAGGATTCCTCGACTGGTGGATAAGATGATTGATGTTGTGCTTCAGACTGTGAATGATCAGTACAGTCCTCCGTTGGACCATTTTGACAATCATCAGCAAGGGAAGAGTGGATTATGTCACTGGTGGACACATTGTCTGGGTTAAGACAAAAAAGAGAGAGAGATTGCAAACCACAGTTCATTATTGTGTGAAAACCAAATAAAATAGAATAGTTACCTGTCTGGTTCAAGTTCTCTCCTTGGGCTGATGGGTTTCCCTCAAATTTTCCAATCTACAAATACACAAGCTTTATTTATTAGTATCACAAAAGCTACAGACATTTACAACAAACACAAGGAACGTTGTGGTACAGTGGTCAGTACATGTCCTGTACTCTGGAATCGGATGTTATTTAGCTAATCAAATCACAACCAAAACAGCTAACGTTATGTTGGGTGATTGATAGCAGAGAGCGTTAAAAGTAAAATCAGGTGAGTCAATAAAATTAGAAAAAAAAAACGTGCAGGTGTTTTCACAGTCGAATCAATAACTGAAAGTATTGAGTACTGAAAATCAGTACCCTAAAGGCACCAACTGGAAGAACAAGCATTCTCTTTTACTGCTGGTCTATCTGGGTTGTCCGGAGCCTGTTCACCATGTGTGTGCCCTCACAGAATTACTGCTCCTTACACCTCAAAACAGCTAGTCAGAGCATTATAGATGGCAGGCAATCCTTCAAAACTGTCATTCTGCTTCTCTCAGTCCAATGATGCACCACCTCTCAAAGTCTGGACAAAATGTCTGGATACACTGTAGAGGCATATCTAGCAGTCATCGATCTCTAATCAAAAGGTACACTATAGTTTCTAAGAGCCTTTTTATAAGACATTGAGGGAAGCACTCAATGAGTCAGTGTCTCCTCAGACCACATCTCCAATCATTTACAGACCTGCCCAGGACATAACTGCATTCTGATTTTTGCAGCAATCCAACATTTCTATCTTTGGTGCTTTATTAATTTTTTGTCAGTAAATAGATTTACAATGCGTGTGTGGAATTTGTGAAGCGTGCAAGAAGCTGTGCATCTAACTCGTGTTACTTTTGCAAAGACGCAGGTCTTGTTGCCTATCTTTGGCCCACACGCCACCCATTCTCCACCCTACAGGGGTGTCAACTTTTTGCCACGAATAGAAACTCATTCTCAAACATAAAATTTGCAATTGTCTCTAGATCCATGTATGAGTGTTAAAGTTTGTTCATCAGCGCTGTGCTTATAAAGGGTGCAGCATCAGTCAGTGGTTGCTCAGCATGCTTACACTGACACCTAATTGTGTTTAATAAAACTTTATGCCCAAGAGGCATGTCCTTTTACTGTACTACTACAACAGTATAATATACTGCTCACAAAAATTTCGGGACTTCTCAAAATGAAATATCCCATAATTAAATATCCCCTAATACGTATGGGTTAAGTGGGTTAATTACCTTAATTACAAGAATATTTACCTTATTGCACCATGTCTAATAAGGTGTTTGCATGTACAGCTGCACTAGAAAACGAAACTTTCACCTGACAGTCCTGGAGCCGTTGACGCAGGAGAACCAGCCAGTCCAGGTCAGCACCTGTCTCATCAAGCTGTGCTTCTGTGTGTTTAAGTCGGTCCACCAGCTGTAAGGGTGAATCATACACACAGACACAAATTACAGTGTACCAGTACTGACTAAATATTCAATACTGTACTGGTCCTATGAATACATTTATTTAATGTCAATATTGACTGCCACCTTTTGGTACTTACAATACTGACTTACACTTTTTACAATTTAAGTACTTATCTCACACTAAAGTGTGTATACTGTGTGTATGCTAGAATACTGAGTCACTGAGCAATTCCGTACCCACACTCAAATCAAAAACACAATGATGTAATGAGAATGAGAACCATTTACCAAATGTAAAGTCTTATGTCACAGTGCACCATCTTAATTGTTTTTTATGTTTTTTCCATGTATGATATGAGCAGACATTTCAGAATATTAAAAGTGTGTTTAACTCTGGTGTGCTGTATTGTAAAACAGTATATGAGTCAAGTTGGTTAATTACATTAATAATATTGACCACAGGAATTCTACATTTTTCAGCATATATTCTTTTCATTCTTTATTAAAGTTTTAGTGGTCGCTGTATGGATTTGTAGTGCTCTCTAGATCTTACTGCATTTGTCACCACAAAGTATTTGATAGCTAATTCACTGCCTTTAATTCCAAGGTGTGTTTAATTCTGGGCTTGCCAGATCCTGTGAGAAAAGAAACACTACAGGATATACAATGGAAAAAATAGTCTAAATAAAGTGTTTAAAATATGAAAACTTGATTACCACGTTTGTTTGCCTAAAGCAGACTAACTAAACCGGTTAAAATCAGATAACTGGTATGCATGCTATGAGAAATCAGATTACTAAGAAACATCCAGCTATCTTTATCTAATTTGTAGATTGGAGTATACTGCATGCATGACCACTTGAATAATCAGATAACTGCATAAATCTGACTTTTGATCAGATTATTGTACATGTAAACACACTCAATTATGGACCGAATTTAGTCTACCAGTCAAAAATGCCAGCCCCCAGAATCATGTAGGCAGCATCCTGTAACACAAACTGTACAGAACCAGACGGGCTGCTGATTCTGACTTTACTTCAGCAACTTTAGAACTTTAAAACAATGAGGTGAATAGCTCTAATAAACTAAACAGTGAGTGAACAGTGTTTAAACTCCAGCAGCACTGCTGTGTCTGATCCAATAATACCAGCTCATAACATATCAGGGTGACTGCAGTGTTGAGAATGATCCACCACCAATAGTACCTGATCTGTGCAGGTCCTGTGAGGATCCTGTCATTACAGAACAGAGTAAAGGGGACTAACAAAGTACGTAGAGAAACAGCTGGACTACAGTCTGTAATTATAGGACTACAAAATGCAGTAAAAACTAACACTTTATAAGAATAGGCACAACATGAATTGAAAAATATACAATCTCTAATACATTTGCACATGTGCTAATGTAGCTGAAACGTAAGGAAAATATGGGATAAATGGTTCAGAAAATGAATTAATGAATTAATTAATATAAAGTATAACCATTACATTTGAACTATATTTCAGAATTGTCAGTCCAGTGCAAAACTCAAAGCAAATGTTTGTGTACCTTTACAACCTCGTTTAGCAGTACCATGTGTGGCTCAGGTAAAGTTAACAGAGCTTTAGCCACAAGTTCACAGTAATGGAAGGCTTGGGAGATCAGACCACAATCCAGCAGACGACATGCATATAGGAACTTGTACACCTGCGCAACAAAAACACAGCACAACTACAGCACGACCCAGAAATGAACTACTGACTCATGCATCAGTTTGGACACTCACAAAGATATACAGTGGGTACGGAAAGTATTCAGACCCCTTTAAATGTATCATACTTTGTTTCGTTGCAGCCGTTTGCTAAAATAAAAAAAAAAAAGTTATTTCTCATTAATGTACACTCAGCATCCAATCTTGACAGAAAAAACAGACATGTTGAAATTTTTGCAAATTTATAATAAAAAAAAAAATAAAAGAAATATCATATGGTCATAAGTATTCAGACTCTTTGCTCATGGTGAATGTTGGTAGACAGCCATTTTCAGGTTTCTCCAGAGATGCTCGATTGGGTTTAGGTCAGAGCTCTGGTTGGGCCAGTAAAGCGTGGTCACAGAGTTGTTCCGAAGCCACTCCTTCGTTATTTTAGCTGTGTGCTTAGGGTCATTGTTTTGTTGGAAAATGAACCTTCGGCCCAGTCTGAGGTCCTGAGCACTCTGGGGGTTTTCTTCCAGGATATGTCTGTATTTGGCCGCATTCATCTTTCCTACAATTGCAACCAGTTGTTCTGTCCCTGCAGCTGAAAAACACCCCTTTAGCATGATGCTGCCACCACCATGTTTCACTGTTGGGATTATATAGTGCAGGTTATGAGTAGTACCTGGTTTTCTCCACACGTACCGCTTAGAATTACAGCCAAAAAGTTCAATCTACAACTCATCATACCAGAGACAGACACTAAGCAGAGGTTTCTGTCAGGCCACTCTGCCATAAAGCCCTGACTGGTGGAGAGCTGAACTAATAGTTGACTTTGTGGAACTTTCTCCTATCTCCCTATTGTACCTTTGGAGCTCAGCCACAGTCAATCGGGGGATGTGAAAAACTTGCTGCATCATTCCCAAGAAGACTCATGGCTGTGACATATTTTTTTTATTTTAGCAAATGGCTGCAATTAAACAAAGAGTGATCAATCTAAAGGGGTCTGAATACTTTTCATACCCACTGTATATCAGAAGGAATGATGAATTCTGGTGCAACACACAGGACTACAGAAAAACAAATATTAATTGATGTACAGACCAGCTCAGACAGTTTACTAGCATGAACAAGCTGTAGCTAGTGAACCCAATAAGCTTTCGTAACCAAGAATCGCCCCAGAAAATGTAAGAGTAAATGACAAACTGATAAATCGAGCTTTACCTGAAAAGAAGGGATGATGAAGGTTGGGTTTCCAAGTCTCTGGCAGTACTCAAACACCTCAGTACACCGGATAGCAGAATTACAGCAGAACTCAGCAAAGGAAGCACTGCATGAGTACAATAATAAAAGAACCATGGTGTTAGCTTTTTAAAAGCTTTTAATACTTTGTCGAATCATGTGTATTCTCTAAATATTCAATTAAAACTAAAGCTTTGGGGAAATTAAAAGTTTAACCTGTATTTTCCATGGAATCTACTGAGCTATAAATGTATTATATTTCTAACAGCTACATGAATAGATACATGGATAGTTCAGGTATTATTTAGCTGATTAAAATATATAGTATTTGGCCATTTTTTTATTTTGATTTAATTAATATACAACATAATCCAGATATAAGACACTTGCTAGTGTAAAAACATTTGATGTCAGCATAACAGCTGATATTTTATGAAGCCATAGCTTTTGTCAGTTTAGATATTTATTCAATAATTCATTCATTTATTCATTAATTCATTATCTTATCCGCTTATCCTTGTCAGGGTCGCAGGAGAGATGGTGCAGACATGGCTGCGACCAAGGGTGCAGAGCAGGAACGACCCACGACATGGAGCCAATCCATCACAGTCAGTGAGGATGTATCATGTTGAATCTCAGATTTTTTTTCCTCAGTAAACTGTTTATTTAATGTGGATAGAGGCAATTTTGAGAAAATATGATTTATATTAAATATGTTTTTATATGAAAGTTGAAATGTTGAATGTTGTTACAAAGTAAAAATGTAATATACATTGTGCATGTCAGTTATAAAGTAAAATGTAATTTTATGTGGTGTTTATAGAAGTTAGAAGTTGCAGTTTTGTTTGAATTACAATGTCTGCAATAGAAGTTAAAGTGAAGTCAATAGAAGTCAAATATTTGTTTTACCCTGAAGTTCTTGCAGTCTTACCTGTGACTGCTGCCCAGTAGGACAAGCCGCTGTGTCTTTTTGGGGTACCAGCCGAAGGGCGTGTGAGCAGTGAGGTAGCAGATATGAGCCGCATGCAGCAAGCCTCTGGATTCTGCCACAAAAATGCATTATTACAACTAAACATGTTCACACTTCAAAACAACTATACCCTGGTAACCAGGTCTGTTTGTAGCGGTCTTAGGACGACCACAACGTGATTTGTCATCCACAGTCCTGGTTTCCCTGGTTTGGCTATAAGAGATGCAACAGTGCTGTGTGAAATTGGTGATCTTTCTGGGTGTGGGTTCTTGAATACAGCTATGATACAGCAGTATCGGCAAAATCAAAATCGAATTTAAATATATAGAGCTTTTTACAATGGAGCATTGTCTCAAAAGCAGCTTTACAACATTATATTATCTTAAAAAGCCAATCCCAAATTGAGCGAGCCAAGGGCGACAGTGGCAAAGACAACTCCCTTCATGTAGGAGGGAGGACCAAGACATCATCAATTATCGGCAATTCCATCTTCAGTTACCTTTGAACCTTAAAGTTTTCAACTATCTGTGTTGATAACTTTTGAACTACAGGAGGTATTGCAAATCCGATAGGAACAATTGATTTATGAGACAATTCTGGTCTTCTTTGCTACTCTTCCCATTAGGAAAAACTTGACAAGCTTTCAAGATGGCAGAAATGTTCTGGACATAGCGTAAAAGAAAGGCCTTCTTACCCATTACTCGCTGGGGTATTCAGATATGTCATTTTTCGATCTGTGCCTGAAATAAAAGGGTGTCTTGTGTCTTTTGACTCACCTTGTATACAGAATTTAAAGAGGACTAAAGAGGATGATTTTTGCAGTCCTTACTTCTTTGAATTCTTTTTCACACAAATTGTATTAGTAACTATAATTTATTAAAACTTGCTTTACGTTACTGAAAATAAGGGGTAGGTGTAACATGAATTAGCTGCAGTAGTCCTTCATTTTTATTCATGTAAATAGAAAGTCCTCACTTGGAACTAATTATTTATCAGAAATACCACACATTTACATAACAACATTTGGCTGATAGCCCTCAACAGTAAGATCAGAGAGGGAGCATGTTCTCAGAATCAAGAATCAAAATCAAAGTTGTATATTTGCAATGATAACTTCCATTGATTTTAGCCATTTCCCAGTCATGGCCAAAACAGAAAGATGTATTAGCTGTATTATCAAAATGTAGGATCAGACATTTGAGCCTTTCCAGTTTTGATGTTTGTGTTTTATTACAAAATAACTAAAGCAAAGAATTGTTGAACTAATTGTTAAACACCAATGATACAAAAAAATGATTGCTTGTAATTCATACCTAGCGTGTCCCCCAAGGTTACCATAGACTTTTGGTGTATTATAGAATCTCCTGTTTCATTGGACAACAAAACAGCAAGATGAGGCCTCCAGTCCCCCCACTTCTCCCTACTGTAAGACTGTGAACATGAGAGCAGATGGAAAGCATAAACAATGAGACAAGGCAACAAAGATGATCAACAGAGATTAGAAAAAAAAATCATCTAACTATGCTGCATTCTCAACAAACTGGAACGAGGCTTGGGCCAAGAATTAGTATTATGGAATATTGTAATACTTAAATAAAGCAACAATTGTTTTCAAATTATTCTTTATTTTCAAAAACAAGCCATGTTCTTTTAAGAAAGTGCTGTTAATCTTCTCGTAAATGGCTCCGCCCTCACTTAATGCTCAATTATTATGTCTTCCAGTAGTCCCAGTTCATGAGCTGTAAGTGGTAATGAAGGAAAGGTTCTCCATATTTTCTCCATTATTACAAATATCGTTTTTGTGAACACAGGTCTCAGACGATGGTGATTATCTTAGTTTCTGATTGATCAGAAATTATTCCAGTTGGTAATTACACTATATGGTAATTATACATGCAAACAATACATGACAGTCTCTATAATGGTTGCACTGTTCTTTCTACATGGGTCTGCATCATGACATTGTCATCTACAAAATTCTGATGATAATCGTTTGCCTAAATTTCAGACCGGTGCAAGTCACACCACACAGCTATAAAATTCTACATTAGTTATAGCGTTGCCGTTACGTCTCCAGACTACTATTAGAAGTAAACTTTCTACCAAGCTGCCACTACTCAGCCCAAAATACACATTCAACATAAACACCTGCCAAATAAATGAATTTTATGTTAGCTGTGATGTAGAGTAAAACACATCGTGGACAGAATATGGTGCGTTACCGTAGCCACAGCTGGGATCCTGCCAGACAGAAACTGGAAAAGTGTTTGGAGAGGATCACAGGAAAACAGACTGCCTGTGAATCTGTCAGACAAAACAGACACACACACAGACACACACACAGAGACACACACATTTCTGATCATGTTAACTGTAATTGAATTGCAGTCACTTAAAAATATCTAACACCAATATTATCATTAAATTAAATATTTAAAATATGCAATTCAGGAAACATACATTCCTGTACATACTGTGCACAAAGTCCAAGGCCAGCATCAGAGAAGTTATGCCATTGTTTTAGGAATAGTACAATCACAATATATAATTATTTTAAGGTCTATTATTATTTCTATCTGTTAACACAAACAGAACATAAAAACCTTCACAAAAATCAGAAAAACAACTTTTATAGGCTACAGTGGCATGTATTTAGGGTGGCTTCCCCTTACACTTGAGTATTAGCAGCATACGGCCTCTATCTGCATGCCAAATCGACACTTCTACAGTACAAAAAAGCCTGAATAGAACTTTTATAAGGGAAACGATCAAGAAAACAACTTTTTATAATGGGAACACAGTGAAAATACTAATACTAAGTAAAATCTCACAAAGATTGGAATGAAGATGAGTGCAGTGGAAAAGATAATTATTTAGTGAGGAATCCAAGTTTGGACAATATGTTATATATGGTCATTACATAATTTCTAAAACAACACCTCTTAATAGTGGCCTAATAATCAGCTCAGAAATATATATATATATATAATACGCTTCTTATTGCCAAGTCCACATTTGTCACTGTGATTATGATCTTATAGAAATATTAATCTAATGCTTTTTATGCTACCAAATGGCTTTACAGAAATGTGACTTTGTTTCTAAGTGAACTTTACAACTGCTGCCTCTATGGATATTTCTGAGTGCCAAATGTTCCCTGAAATAGGAGATGACTATTCCATATTGTACGTCAAAAGCCTGGCAGATTCTGCTGAGTATGCAGGGAAACCCAGAATTAGATTTCATTCCAGTCAGTTCAGCAGAGATCCATGCACAAACTGAGCTGGCAGATATAGCACTGTTCAGCTCACAAGATTTACACATTTGGGTGTCTGACTTCCACCGTCAGTGTGGTGTTTACATCCTACATTGTGTGTCCTTACACCTGAGGAATTTGTTGATATGAGGCATTTTGCCATCCATGAGCAAGTTTTTGCAAAGCAGACTGAAAGCTAGACTGTATAAACTGACTCCAGGACTGTTCCAGTAGGAAGATGCTTTAATGCTTTAAGTCATTTCAATGCTGCCAAAGAGTGCTAGGATATCATCTATATACTGTAGTTCAGCTGTGTTCCTCTAAGTGTGTCAGCATAATCTGCTGATTCTCTGTTCTAATCACTCCTAATAATGCAGACCAGACACCCCAAGCATGACCTCTACTATAGAATTAAATTCTTTATTTTATTAAACATCATATCATCTTTAAATTGCATTATTTACATAAAGTATATTTTACTTTATTTATTATGATTTATTAATTTTATATTTAGGTTGTGCACACTACTGTATAACAAAATTACTAAAATTATTGGTTTAATTCTTACATATAAATAAAAATAAATATTATTCATGTTATACTTTAATGTTTTGTTTAATTTTTTAACTGTAATTTTTCTTCATGGATATTGATTTACTTTGACTTAACTAAGTATGAACACTTAAAACATGGGCACGAGCAAAGACATGAAAAATAAATGTTTGAACTCTACAATAGCTATGCTGACTCACAAGTGCAGAGTGCTTACCTTCTAAAAGGTTGAATGTGTTTAAAGGTGGTATTAAGACCATATTAGTCCTGTACTCAGGTCTCTACACTGGCTTCCTGTGGCTCAGTGAATAGACTATAAGACAGCTCTGCTGGTGTATAAGTCTCTCCATGGCTTAGCACCAAAGTACATCTCTGACATGTTGGTCTCATATGAACCATCTCGGACACTGAGGACATCCAGCAGAGTTTACAGTTTTATGGAGCTAAGATCTGGAATAGTCTCCCCGAAGAGGTTAGGCTGGCCTCTACTCTCACAATGTTTAAGTCCAGGTTAAAAACTGTTCTCTTTAGTTGTGCATATGATACCTGATTGTGTTTTTACCGGCATTCTTTGCTTTTTATTATTTTAAACGGTTTCCTTAGGTTAATGTATTTGACCGTGTTTCAATTGTATTTTTAACTTTGTATTTATTTTATGTTATTTTATTTAATTATTTATTTATTCTGTAAAGCACTTTGAATTGCCTCATGTATGAATGGTGCTATGCAAATAAACTTGCCTTGCCTATTGCATTGCATTGGATATTAGTGTTTCTCAAAGTGAACTCATTCCCTTTTAGTTGTGTGCAGCCAGCAACATATGTTTATTTTTTCATTGTGCAGTTGTATATTTTGTACAGTGTGTGTGATCATTAATGTTTGTAACTAAAGAGCCATTATGTTGTGTATTCCCTGAAGAAAGTGACAGGTTTTTGAGTTTTTGAATGCTGTGTAGATAGTAGCGTTCCACTCGTGTTCAGCTATATTTTTTACATTACAGTAGCATAAAAAGACTGTGACTATTACGATAGCACAGCTCCAGCATCCCCAATATAATCACAACCTCTGCTTGTGTCCGCATGGGTTTACTCCTGGTGTTCCAGTTTTCTTCCACATTTCAAAGACATGCATTAAGTTAATTAACATGGTTTGCACCAACGTGGCCTGATCTGAGTATGTATGACTGGTTTCAGTGTTCGTTTATGTGTGTTGTTAAACAGTCAATCATATTTAAAATGATTTTACATAAACAAACAAACACAACATTTCATTGTAATGTCCGGTCAATTACTATTTCCATCAACGACTGGTTTCGCAGAATGTAAAGCAGTCATTAAACGCCGTATAAAGCCCCAACAAATGATATAATGTTTCAAATTGGAGGGATTAAAGATAATCCTCATAAGTAATTTCGGATCTCCCTATTTATGGGATCTCTTATCTAAATAAGAAGTTATTCTATACTGTTATATGTCCAAATTGATTCTATTAAGTAAGCAGGAGAGAGAGGAATTGGATTTCACTCCAGCCCGTTTAGCACAAGATGCACAAACACATGCAGAAATGGAGAAGGCTGAAGTTGAGACTGATATATTACTGAGCTGTCAAAGGTTCAGCTCACAGTTTTACACATTCGGTTATCTGATCTCCTCTGTCTCTGTGGTATTTGTGACAAAAAAATACCTACGCAAGCAAGATGCTTCTCTGACCAAATTAAGGCTCTAGATAAAATCAAGATGAATCATATTAATAAACAAGTTTAATATAAATTATAATAATCAAACTACTAGATCTAGACGGAGCAGTATCTCTATCGCTCTTGGAATGTACTTTGTTATAACTACATTTTTTTTGGCATATGCCAGCTAACCAAGAAATCAAATACAGGATCAGCACCCCTGGAGTAGAGAACGCTAAGAGACTAGCTAATGGCTACAACAGTGGCAGCTTAGTTGGTCCAGAATTTAAATCCTGATTCTATTGGTCCATAACTCAGTGCCATAACCACTTTAAAGTTCAGACATGGTTTAAAAAACATTTAAAAAATAAATTTATATAGTAATAATAATAATAATAATATTAATAGTATAATAATTGTCTTTGAAATTGAATCAAGTTGTTACTTGTCAAAACCAGACATTGTTAATTAATTAACTAAACCATAATACGTAACAGCTAGACATGTTGTACAACCACACACCTGCTCAATACGGTGTTGTAAGCCCTGCTGTCCATCTTACTGGCCAGAAAAAGAGCATGACCCCATAAACCGCTCCGCATAGCCGACTCCAGGGCCTCCTGCATGACAACAGTTTAGGTCAAGAACATGCTACTTTGGGTTTACGAAGAACAAATTATGATGTAAGCAATCATTGATGCAATTCCTAATGATTTGTTCCATATCTAAACCCCCCTTTAGAGACACTAATTAACCTAACACACGTCTTTGTACTGTGGGAGGAAACCGGAGTACACCCAAATATATGTCACTGGCCATTAGTTTTGTATCCTTTATTTAAAAGCCTTGTTTTGTGAAATAAATAAATAAAATATAGCAGCAGGGCAGCGCGGTGGCTCGGTGGGTAGCACCGCTGCCCCACAGCAAGAAGGTCCCGGGTTCAATCCCAGGGTGGAGCGGTCTGGGTCCTTTCTGTGTGGAATCTGCATGTTCTCCCCATGTCTGAGTGGGTTTACTCTGGGAGTTTCCTCCCACATTCCAAAGATGTGTTAGGTTAATTGGTGTCTCTAAATTTGCTCTTAGTGTGTGACTGTGTGTGTGTCCTGCGATGGATTTGCACCAGCCCAGAGTTACTGTGTGGGTCCAGGTGTGCCGGTCCAAGGTCCGTGTAAATTAAGCGAAAGATAATGGATGGATGGATAAATAAAAATAATATTGTCAGGATACAAAGCGTGTCAATCTAATACCTTAAAGTAAGTCTGTCCAATCACAATTAAACATGATCCTTAAAAACACATACTCTATAGTGAAAATTAATTACATTACAACTTCCACTGTTGAGGTTTATAGTAAAGGCAAAATAAGAATGAGATAGAAAAATAAGCAAGTGATAAATAGGAGTAGTGACAATTAAAACATCAATTAATAATCTAAAAGTACTAAAATACTAAGATATTATCCCAGATAACTCAATCAGAATTAAGATAAAGTCAATGACCTTCTTCCTCCCAGCCAGCAGAAGTTTGGTGTAGTTCTGGATGTTTTGTCCCGACGCTTCTTCATTGGTCAGCGGATTCCCAGTCAACAGATCTGCAGTGTCCAGTCTCTCCATCTCTGGTATTGAAGTTTCACTTAGATCAATGAGACTGCCCACATCTGACTGCTCCCCATCTCCAACACACTCTCCTGTACTCAGGCTTCCCTGAACCAGGAGCTCGGCAATATCTGATCCCACGATTCTCTGTACAACATATAAACCCGTATAATGTCACAGTGAGTGAAGAGCCTAATTCTGCACACACAGAATAAAGACTTCAGTCCTGCCACATGATGTTGGTTCAAACAACATTTGTTTATAGACTGCTTGCAAAAAAATATGGGATATTTCAAAACAAATATGAAGCAATTAAAAATATAAGCATTTAATTTTATTTCATTAAACAAGATCATCAGAAAACGGTTATGGCCTGAAACAGTTATGATTCTTTTAAGGTAATTATTCTACTTAACTTATATATTATCTTGCCAGATGTGTCAGCTGTTGTAATACAAAAGTAATAAGAGTAAGAGAAGCCTCTGGTGCAGAAAGGTTTACAGTGCATCTGGAAAGTATTCACAGCGGTTCACTTTTTCTGCATTTTGTTACGTTACAGCCGTATTCCAAACTGTATTAAATTAATCTCTTTCCTCAAAATTCTACACAAAATACCCC
>JAVSBV010125318.1:0-18437 GCA_033117975.1 Parotocinclus spilosoma
TAAATTATAGCAAAATTAGGTCAATAAATAAATAACAGACTAATAATAAAATTCAAATTAGTAATAGAAAAATTTGATAATAAACTAAATTATAAAACAAAATGGATTATAAAATTAGTGGGAGGTCCTTGGAGGCACATCGTCTCCTAATGGCCAACCGATGGAGGGAGTTCCTGCACTCTGGTGGGACCTGGAATATTGCTGCTGACTATGTCCATCCCTTTATGACCACAGTGACCAACAGGATAGCACACAATGTCACAAAGCTCAAATCATCTTAAACCTGATTCTTAAACATGACAGGAACTTAAAATATTTAGCAACTGCATGAGGTTATCATGTCAATATGGACCAAAATCTCTGAGAAAGTTTCATTATACCACTCAAACGATGCTGCTTTTCCACAGCACTCGTCTCAGAGTCTGCTGGAGGAGAACGAGAGGATCTTCACTGAGATAATGCAAGCGGTCCAGAGAAAGTACGTGGAAGTAAAAGAGATGATCAAAGCCCAAGAAGCATCCTTGGTAACTCAGGCAGACAGACATTTGAACCAAATGGAGGAAGAGATCACACTCCTGCGGATGAAACACAATGACTTAGAGAAGCTTTCACACTCTGACGATCATATCCATTTCCTACAGGTACAAGTTTTTGTGCATATGGGCAATGACAAACATGACCAAATAAACAACAATTATGCTAAAATTAACTTTCTGTTCCCGGCCATAGAGCTGGCAGTCTCTTTCTGCACCATCAGGTTATGAGGAGTTGTCCAAGGTGATGGTGACCCCACATCACACTTTTGATAATGCTAAAAAAATCATTGCTGAGCTCAAAGTGCAATTAGAGGATGTAAGCAAAGGAGAAGTGAGCAAGATCTTATCTGCAGGTTGGTGAAATACCACATGGTTTCTGTAAATACGGTTTATCTAAATTATTCAGTATATTAAAAAGAGTTCATTTGTGATCTTAAATTTGTGCATTTTCTTTCCAGTCAGGGAAGTTCAAATTCTACAGACTCTGGAACCAAAAACAAGGGATGAGTTTTTAAAGTGTAAGTTGACTTATTCAGTAACATCACAGTATATAAAGTAATGTATTTATTAAGTAACGGATCACACTGCAGTACAGTAATGGTAATGGGTTCTGGTTCAGTCTATGCTGTTGGTTACTGATTGTGTGCGGTTTGGCATGTTCTCCTAACGTTAAAGTGGGTTGCATTCTCCAGGATCATTACACTGTAAATGAGTGGATAAGTAAATGTGTGAGCCCTGCGATAGATCAGACCTTAGTTCTTATTTCTGGAATATATAGGGGACACGTTAATTGCTGTAAAGCAGTTTTAATGGTGATATTGGATTATGTTGTTTTTTGAATAATTAGGAATTAAGCTTCGCCATAGCCTAAATAGGGCTTAAGAGTATAGGAAACATTCAAAAGTGCTTACGATGTACTGCACAACAAGCACGACAAAAAACGTTGGTGCACGTTGCTTGACTGGAAGCTTTAACAAATCTTCCATAGATTTATATTAGATAAAACGTTTGGTTGGCATGAGTTAAAAATCATAAGGCGGGTGTTCAAACAGCATTACATTTATTAAAGTTATACTGTGAATAAAATGAGACTTATTAGCATGATTTCAACCAGTACAACATAAACAATAACAGTACAACTGAAGCTCAAATGCGAAAACATTATTAAACAAGGAAAGTCTGTGTGAAGCTGTATATCCAGCTTGTAAAACTGGTTTGAACAAAAGGTTTCACAAGACCCAGCATATCTCAATTATACATTATACAAACAATGTACAACTGCCTAAAATCCAACTTTACTCACAGCCCACAAGAGGTTATGGCAAATCTGAAAATAAATAGCACGTTTAATGCTTTAATTACTCTATTTGGGAAGAATTTCGAAGTCACTGGTGTCTTTGTCAAAACCTGAACAAACCTACCTTGAATTTCTTTTGCTGATGCTGATGCTAATTTGGTATTTTGTGCACAATGTAAATGTATGTAGGCAATACTAATTAAAAGCTGCATTTTCAATGTGCTTTCTTAATACAGATTCATGTCAGCTTTCCCTGGATATTCAAACAGCTCACCCAAACCTGCACCTGTCCAGGGAAAACACAGTGGTGCAGATGAACAGTGCTCCCCAGCCATACCCTGAGCACCCAGACAGGTTTGATAACTGGCAGCAGGTGCTGTGCAGGGAGAACCTAGCTGGCAGCCGGTACTACTGGGAGGTGGAATGGAGTGGAACTGAAGTGGACGTAGCTGTGACTTACAAAGCAATAAGCAGGAAAGGCAATGACAACATATGCAGCTTTGGCTGGAATGATAAATCCTGGAGTCTGTACTGCTCTGAGTCCAAGTACAGCTTCATGCACAACAATAAGAAAAACGCTATTGCTGTGCCCAAGTCTTCAATAATAGGAGTGTATTTAGACTACAAGGCAGGAACTCTGGCGTTTTATAGTGTGTCAGACTCAATGACTCTCCTGCACAAGGTTCATACCTCATTCAGTCAGCCGGTCTGTGCTGGATTTGGAATCTGGGGTTATGGAAGCAGCTTGAGAATATTGTAAAAATAACATTTCTTGCTTTTTAATTTTTTATCTTGGGCAATTGGAAAGTTATTGATGTGTATGGATGTGACATTTATGCCAATATGTGACTCCTTTCAAAAAGAATTCCTGCCAAGTTAGATGTTTGTTTATACATAACAGGGATATACCATATATAAATGTTATGAATTTGAATTGCATAGAGTGGAAGGAAGTCTTTCTGTAATATTTCTTATGTAAAATTATGAAACTGCTTATGGAAGTTTTTGTACAATTTAAAAGTAATTGTACAAATCTTTCAACATATTTGAATTAAGGATAATTACCAAAGTATATGAATTCTCCTCATGTTCAAAACCTTATTCTTGAGTTAAAGGAATCCCTTCTGTGTTTATGGTGATTCCACTACATTGCTCTTATATTTTGACGTTTTTGATTTATATTTTCATATAGGTTCAAAGTGTTGCTTTTTAGTTACAGCACCGTGTTGAATGTTAAACCACATTCTAGACGACAGGATGAATAAGACATTGCTACTCCAACAAACCACCACTAGAAGGTGTCGATTCCTTTTTTGGAGCCACTGGAATAAACTGTAAACGAAGTAACCTCGGATTTTAATCTCAGGCCTCAATAGACGTACAAAACCTTTATAAACCCTGTCCCAGTTAAACTAATTGGGCCTGATTAAGTAGGGAATATTAGATTAATAACATTAAGATTACTTTGAGTGTGAGACTTCTGGTGATTCAGCCTCTACATCCCACATAATAATCAAGGTATCTTTAAGGAGACATACACTCACTGTGAAGCATGGATGTGGAATTATCATTTGAGGATGCCTAACATTTAACAGTAGACTCATAGGTAAATAATGTCACAAATGAGATGTTAATATCTCATCAGCTTCTCTGTTAAGTCAGATTTATATATGTAGCACTTTTTACAATGGAGCATTGTCTTAAAGCAGTATACAGTATATCATCTTATAAGGCCAGTGCCAAAACAAGCTGAGCAAGCATAGGGCGACAGTGGCAAGGAAGACCAGGTAGGACCAAGACTTAAAAAGGAACCCATTCGCCTTGGGTGTCTTAGATGTTAATTGTAAGAATTAAGTTTGTAGTAATAGTAATATTGAGTAAATAATAATAGATGAATAAACTACTCAACAGAATAGCATAACAGATATAAGTATAATTATAATATATATTATCCATTATTATTATTATTATTTTTATTATTATTATTTCAGTGGGAAAGTTACATCGTCCACTGACAACCAGTGGACAGGGCATGGTGAGACTGGTTTCTGTTGATGAAAACCAGTAGACTGATGCTGATGATGATAAACATCTTAGTGTGTGGTGCAGGAACTGGTAGAAAATAGAAAATGCCGTTAGTTATTAACTAAGAGCACTAAGTGCACACATGTTTATTAACAATCACTAATGCTATGTGCAGCATGTAACTCCAGCAGCAATAACTATAGCAGCATAGCTAGAAAGACTGTGGTGGCCTAGCGGTTAAGGCACTGGACTTTGGACCTGAAGGTCCTGGGTCCAAATCTAACCTCTGCCAATCTGCCACAGTTTAAATTCAGTAAATGTAAAAAGATAGTAACAAAGCCAAGAGAGATCCTGCAAAACACGAAACATGGCAACCAATTAACAAATTTGAGTGATTGCTCTAATGAAGCAAGAAGACGGCAACCCAAAGTCCCAGATCACTAACAATCTTTTTGACTATGAACCCCCAGCTCTGCCCTTAGTCTAAGGCAAGGATGCGCAAATCAAGATCAGGAGGGCTGAAGCCCTGCCCAGCCAGACCGCCCACCAGGGATTTCTGGCCAAAGGTCAGGGCATGACCAGGCAGGTAGGCAAGCCAAACATGATGTCAGACTCTGGCCCTGGTAACCAGAGCCATACATCCCTTTCTAAATTAAACCAAAAGCCTGTGTAAATAAGTATGTTTTTAAACTAGAATTAAAAATGTTTAGATTGGGTAGTAAAGTGGGGAGTTTATTTAGTATTTGGGGGGCCATGTATGAGAAAGCTTTCCCTCTGCTTTTACTTTTTTAATTCTAGGAACTGAAAGAAGTCCTGCTGGATTGTAACACTCCAAGAGTCTCAGATAATGTGGAGCCAGACCGTGAAGAGTTTTATATTTTACAAGAAGTATTTTTTACAGAATTTAAGTAGAGACGACAGAACAGGACTGTTATGATAAAATTTTCTAGTTCTAGTTAGTACTCGAGCTGCTGCATTCTGCACTAGTTGAAACGTATTTAGAGATTTACTAGAGCATCCAGAAAGTAAAGCATTAAAGTAATCAAATGTCAAGGTTATAAATACATGTACCAGTTTGCATCTTAAAAAGAAAGGATATTCTAGGTTTAGCAATATAACGTAAGTGAAAAGAAGCAATTTGTGTCACATTGCTAATGTTTACCTCAAGGGAGATATTTGAATTACACATAACACACAACATGTTTTTAAAGGTTGGACTAGACATTACCGAACCTCAATCTAGATTTAGGATAAATGTAGCCAATCTGTCTTGGGTCCTCACAAAACCTCACTTTTATCTGAGCTAATTAAAAGGAAAATAAATGACATCCAATTTAGCACAGTTCTCAACTTTACTGATTGTAAGGTTGTATCATCTGCATAGCAGTGTAGACTAATGCCATGTTTACAGATAATCAAGCCTAGTTGTATCAGTACAGGCAGAATAATTTTGGGCCAAGAACAGACCGCTGACAGACACTGATAATGGTCAGCCAGATTTAAACCAAGAAAGTGCCAGTCCCTTAATGCCTGTATTGTTTTCCAGCCTATTCAGGTTATCCTGATCTAGAGGATTAAGCACTGCACTTAAATCCAATACACGACCTTAATAAATTAATAAATCATTAAGTTTAATTGATGCTGTCTCAGTACTATGATGGGGCCTGGATCCTGACTGAAATTATTTAAAACTGATCTACAATTAGACAATGTTAGCTTTTTAAATCAGTGGTTTAATTACGGGACATTGAAAGGATTTTGGCACATAAGAAATGGTAAGTGATAAATATTAAGCAGTGGTTCTACAATACTAGGTATCAGTTCTTTGAGTAAAAAGGGAGGAATTGGTTCTAATAAGCATGTTGATGACTTTCAGTTAGTAATTGAGGTAAAAGCTGATTTAGAGCTATTTAAACAGACATAAAAAACAAACAAAAAAACTAGTGCAGCATCTGAAAGGTTGCTGAATATATGGGTGATTTAATAGGCATTGAGTTTTATGCCTGACGTTTCTTTTTGTTAAAAAAAAAGTCTTGAAGTCATTACTGTTAAAATAGTGCTGAACTTCAAAGTAATGTGTTTTGTTAAGAGACTCTGTGTTCTTAACATCACTAATTACATTACATTATTCTGTTTTCACTCCAAGCTTCTTCCAGAATCAGTTCAGGTCCATACACTAAGAAGTTCTTCCAGTGCCAGTTCTGGCTCCACTATTTTTATACTCTTCATAATATTGTATTCTGTTGAATTTATCATGGCATATATTATTTTATTTAAGTGTTTACTGTCTTGTTTTTATTTTTAGCTTCTGTGTATGTAAACTGCTACTATATACACATTAATTATGTTCTTATGTATATAATTTAGGGTGCACAAGGAGTCTGGATCCTTTTACTTTATCCCTGTAACGTGTAGGGTAATTTTACTTTTACTTTGCATTTACACTGTTTGTTTACATTATCAGGGCCATTAGTTGATTTTAACCTGTCTATAAATGAAGACAGACCACAAGGACCACTACTCTATAAGATTAATAGTAAATCATTCCCAGCACAGCAGGGGTTCTGAAATGTTGTGTCTTGTTTTGGTATAAGGCTTTAAAACATGGTGTAGACTTGTAGTAGTGGAAGATGCACCTAATTAAAAAATGGCCAATTAATTAATGTATAATTTTGGTGTACCTAACAAAAGTGCAACTGAGTGTATATCACATTACACTGTGCTAGGATACTAAAGTGTTATTAAAGTGATACTGAAGTTTGTAATGGTTTACTGAAGACACAGGTCATGGGTTACTTTAAATTTTTTTAGTCTTGGCACATGTTTTATCATTGCTTGTTATAAGCTAATTCAGCCCTATTACCAGTGTTGTTATTTAGGTCAGTACAAAATGATGTTTGCAATTACAATTACAACTACAAAAGAAAATTGATAACATATTTCATGTACAGTAAGTTAATTGTTGTATGTGTTATCAAACCAATATTTTTGTGAATAGTGGCATATAATTTCTATGTGCACCTTCACATCATTTGTTTGTTTTGTATAAAAGTATTCAGTTAAGTATACCTTAATTAATTAAAATATTTACTGGAATGGCACTTTCTCTTTAGCCTATTGTTTTAATTGCTCTCTTGTGAAGCATGTAGTAACGTTTCGTGGGAAATTTGTGGGAAACTCTGGCATCCCTGCTGAAAAAAACAAGCATTCAATCCATGCATGGTTTAAGCTGGTGTGGTGCTGGTTTTGCTGGTTGACCAGCATAACTTTGCTGGCAAAGCTGATTGCCCAGTATGATCTTGCTTTTTTTGTTGTTCAACCAGCATGTGCTAATCACCAGCATATTCACAAAAGACCAGCATGCACTGGTTACCACCATCCAAGAACCAGCAAAGACCAGTATGTGCTGATCACCACCATCCAAAAACCAGCAAAGGTCAACATGTGCTGGTCACCAGCATTCCCAGCAAAGAACAGAATCCCCAGCAAAACGTGTTCAAAACACAACAAACTCTGGTCAACACCAAGTCCAGCATTATGCTTGTCTGTTTTTTAGTAGTAGTAGTAGTAGGGATTATTTAAAAATGTCAAAAAGAAATGTAGCCAACATCTACACTGGCCACCTGTTTGGTAGGTGTACCTGATAACCATTGTCTAAACTGGCATTGTGTTGTTCTCCCATACGGTAAAACAGTAAGATAGAAATATAGAAATGTTGGAACAAAACGGGAATATCTGATGAAGAGGGGAGGAGCAGCGCCACACAGCTGCCACTTATAGTGTATCCCAACTGTAAGCTCACTGCAGCACGCCACAACGGCGAGGTACATACACATTCACACACACATACACAAATCAAGCTTAAACAAACTAACACGGTAAAAGTTAAGTAAGGATCGATGGGAAAGGCGTAAAACCCCGCATTTTATTTGGCTATTACCCGCTGCAGTTAATGTCGAGGTCGGGAGACAGAAGGATCTCTGAAGAGCTGGGAGTAAAAAGGTGGGAGAGGGGAGCTAATCTGCTAATATACCTCACAGCGGACCAAGGTAAGACATTAGAAGACCTAACACTGTACCTCTTTTTGTTTCTCAAAAGTAGGTTTCAGGTTTCTAAATTCAGGTGTTAATACTCTTGGGAAAGTATTTGGAAAGTTAGCGTCTTGACGTAGTGAAGCGAATCTGAGACGCTGTTTCAAGACTCCCATTTTTTTTTTTACAGGGATGCATCCAACCAAATGCCAACATGGAGCATTAAATGTCATTGTTGGGAACCTTATTTTACAGTTCCAGGAGCTCCAGTCATGAGGTTACATGTACATTGAACAGGCGGAGGTGTGAGGCAGGAGCAGACAGACTCGGTCAAAAGAGGACATTATGGTGATGTCTGTGTGGATGATCCTACCCATCAGCCTGCCCGTCCTGACAATCACCGGCATCTGGGTTGTGTGAGTATCACCAAAACACACACTTCTGTCTACATCTCACTTATCATCTAGGATGCAGGAGCTGACCATTAAAGCGAACATGTATGCGTAAAACCAGCTCCAACTGAAGACACGGTCATGTTTACAAGCTACAGAACTGGGTCCAGTTTAATAAAAACTGTTGTAAACTAAAATAATCTACACTCAATGTTTGAGAACCATGAATGTTTTTCTTCCTATCAGGCTGCTTTTCTGTGGTCCTTTATGGGTGTAAAAGCAAGACAGAAATACTTGATACCTTTGGACTTTGCTACTTTTGCCTTGGAGAGAGTACCTTGGACGCCAAAAGAAAACAAACACTTGAGTCTATGATCAAATCAAACCTAACCATTCCCACAAATGTACACCAATTCATACCAAACTGAAGCTCTGTTATATTGGACATAAGAAATAAGAAAAACGTGACTCAAACAATATTTATATGAATAGCTGAAGGAAAATGACAATTATGAGTCACCAGCTATAAGATCTGAATTAGTATAATAAACATAATTATGCCATTAAGAAGCCTGAAGACCTAAACAGATTGCAGAATAAATTTGAAATACGTTATTTGTGTTGATCTTATTTCATTTAAGCATATAAGACAGGCACAATGGTTCTAAACCATTCAGTGAGTACTTGATAAGAAAGAGACCCTTGTCATCAGTTCTGTACCAAACTGTTAACCATAATAGATGTGATGATCAATTGTTTTGGTTCCCATTAGAACTGATTTTGAATCATTTAATTTTGCCTGATTGTCTTTTTTGGAAGGTCTAATCTGGGGGACCATCAACCTTAATAGAAATTAAGCCATGTATCAAATCAGTTTCTCCAGGTCTTGTTTTTGAAACTAAACTTTTTTGAATGTGTTAGAAAATAAATGTATTAACTACTTTACTATGACTGCTAAAACACTAAGGTCACAAACCTATTTATTTTAGTGTAAGAGTTTTAAAGTTTAGATATGCAGCTCATCTACATTTCTCATCTTTGGTTCTAAATACAGACAGTGGTATCTGAGGCGTGCTTTAAGGGATTTTTTTTATATTTCTGCTCAAATATTACCTATAACATTATTAGAGTTTCAAACATGTCCTAATAGATAACCCTTTTATACAAATAAGACCAAAACACTCAATTGTACCATTTATTTATTGTGGAACATGATCCAGTTTACATATCTGTAAGAGGCAATAGTATGCAAATCTATAGAATTAGAAGTTAATTTGAAAGTGAAATTAGTCGGGTGTTTACAATCCATTGGATGACAATCAGTAGCGATTTACTGAACTTGGATATTGACACAGTTGTTGATACTCATCTAGCTGGGAAAGGTTACAAAGCCATCTCTAAAGCGTTTGGTGCATGAGAAGTCAAGATGGGCAACATAAGGAAAGACCCAGCTCACTAAGAGCAGCCCAACGTACACATGCCATTGGTATTAGCTAATAAGCTCTGACGTATATTGGACAGGCAAACGTGGTGCACAGGGTTCTGCTGGTTATGGAGCAGTTAAATAATGTGCCAACTTTTGTCAAGTTTGGTTGCGGGTATAGTAAAGATTCACAGACAACTATGTGGAATAACCTCACAGAGGTGAAAAAGTGATACGCTGTCTTTCTCCTCAATATGTTATGTCTGAGGGAAAGAGCTGACCAAATTCAAAGCAAGATAAAAAAAACTCAACTTTAAACTCTGAGGTGTAACAATGGTATGCAGTTTGCAGTTGTCTCACCATTTCAGTTCTTTCTGTAAAATACTCCTAGCCGTCTTGTTTCTGAGGGCACACAGGAGTCCTCTTTCTCCCATACCCACCAGGGCAGGGATAGTTATATAAAGCATGGGAGGAGGGGAGGAGGGCAAAAAACACTCCCACACTTTCCATACAGCATCATTGGCACTCAGAGAGATTGAGCAGTGCCCTGGACTAATTCTTACCACGTTGTCTGTAGTGGCGGTCTGACCACATTTCCCTATAAAACATGGCCCAACTTGTGCGCCTTAAAATAGTTGTTTCCATGAGTCCTGTTGAAAAGGCATCTGTAATCATGTCTCCACAACGGGTTTTTCTGAAAATTACAGAGCTTCAACTGCGACTGAAATGTGTTGTCCTAGATTTGGACTGCAATTGTTTTTGGCCCACTGCATATAGTTATATATGGAAACTTTAGTGCCTTAGCTTTTGTTTGATCATGGTTTACAGTTATACTACTGAATTGTTTGTTTGTTTGCATATTTTAGCCCTCACTCTGTACTCTTGATGAATTTCCATTTAGTTCTAAGTTTCAATGTTAGCTTTTCTATCTTCAAGCTGTTAGACATGGGATATTATTTTTCAATCGTTTAGAATTGTCCCATTCTTCCTGCAAACACGCCTTAGGATTTGCAACACTATGGGGTCGTCATTGTCGTTATTCTTTGTCCACATTCTTTATTGGGAACAGGTCAGGACTGCTGGGAGGCCAGTCCAGTGTCTATACCCTTTGTGCAGCATGTGGATTTGCATTGTTACTGAAATCACAGAAGTGTAAATGACCTTTGCCAAGGGCACTGACCGCTCCAGTGACAGAACCTGGCTTTTGGACTTGTTGTTGATAACAGTTTGAATGGTACTTTTTTATGGTTTTCAGCCCCAAACGCAAACGGATTCATCTGACCACAATACATGTTGACCATCAATCATGATTACAATCATCTGTTGACATCACCTGTTTAAAATCACATCATTATTTAGTGTTTTTAATTACTAGCTGTAAAATCTTAATATTACTATTACAACAACTTAACTATTTCAATTAACATCTAGGCCACCCAAGGAGGTTGGATCTCTTTTTGAGTCTTGGTCCTCCCAAAGAGATTTTCCTTTCTACTGTTACCCTAGGCTTGCTCAATTTGGGGTTGACCTTTTAAGATAATATAATATTGTGAAGCTGCTTGAGACAATGCCCCATTGTAAAAAGTGCTATATAAATAATTTTGACTTGGGGTTGTATATTACACTACCAGTGGTGGGGTCTGTAGTTTGTACTTTAGGAAGCATCTTGTGTTTTACGCTGTGTTGATCATTGGCAGGTTTCCTTCCACATTCCACAGACATACATTAGGTGAGGCACAATTACTCTGTGACACTTGAGAGATGCCAGTCGACATAACATGTCTTGGGAATAAGGGAGGAAAACAGAGTGCTCTTGTGCCTCCACAGTATACAATAGCAATTATTTTCAGAAAAGACCAAGTTGGGTTAACTGCGTTGTTTTTGCAAAATATTTTTCAGTATATTGTAAGCAGTTTAAAAATAAGTGTTTTTTATAAAAGCTCTGAAAAATTGTAAATGTGAATTATATAACCAATCTCTCTAGTCAATGTGTGACCAGTTGTGTTAGAGGTGTTAGTGGTGACCTGGTAACTGTTTGTGTAATTATTTACAATGGTGGCTAAGGGCAGATGGAAGACTGTTTGTTTACCAAATCGGATTTTACTGTGCTTCACGGTATTGGGGAGTGTACCTGGGTGCATGCACATACAGATGCTCTGAGAGATGGAAACACCCTAACTGGTGTTTAACCTGTATCTGACCCTGCAGTCTGTCCAGGGCAGTTAGATTGAACAAACAGAAAGTGTGTGCACTGGTGCAAGGAGACAGCTTAGTGACACAGCTGTTTGCTAAACAACTTTGCTATATTGTTCGTTTGTGAGTGTCTATGCATTTTCACAAGCATTGTAAAAGTGAGACCTTCAGGAGCCAAATGTTTGTTCTGATTGCGATCTATTACTGCCATCTGCTGAGTGTTACAGGTTGCTGGGTAGGAAGTTCTATGTCCTTGCTGTATCAGCAACACAGAACATTTGAAATACAGCCACTGTGCTGGGCGGAGACTCAGAATAAATTAAAATCAGTTCAGATCCTGTTTCTGTCAATTACCCAAGCTTATAATCAAACAATTCAGCCAAGACTGAAGTGTGGTTACATAAGTGTTGTTTTTAAGTCAACTTTGTGTGTCCACCCTCTGGTTGTATGACAATGATGTAGTGGTGTGTTAGAGTGTGTTGTACTGTTGTAGGTGGATCAGAGACAGCAGTGCTGCTGGTGTGTTTAACACCCCACTGTCACTGCTGGACTGAAAATAGTCCAGCCGCCAGCATCCTGTAGGCAGCATCCTGTGAGCACTGCTAAAGGATTATAAGATGGCAACAACAGTTGAGTTTCTGTCTCTGACTTCACATCTGCAAAGTAGATCAATATATGGTAGCTGTGTCTAATATAGTTCACCGTGAGTGAAATATTTCAGTAGCACTGCTGTATCTGCTCTACCCCTATCAGAACAACACAAACTTAACAACACCACCACCACCACCACCTCAGTGTCACTGCAGTGCTGAGAGTGGTGATTGGATGGGCAAGTTGAGAGAACTATACTGCTCACACAAATTAGGGAATACATCCAAATTAAATATCCCCAATAAAATACCCCATAATTTTTGTAAGCAGTGTTCTATCATTCTTGTATTGTGCTATTCTTTTCTAGCTTGCATAAAAACATCTGCATACTTGAAATGTCTCCTTACAGTTTGTAGAATTGTCTATGGTTATTGTTTATATAAGCAGCATGAAAACCGATGGCAGGCAGCATTTAGTCATACAAGAGGCTTAAAAGTTGTAGCATAAATCTTTTTTTGTTTTTATTTATTTTTTCATTGAATATATCATCCAACATTAGAGTAGTTCATGGACAGTGTCAGAAGGATCCTAATATATTCTGTTACAGTTGTGATTGTTTTACAACACCCAAACACATGACAAATATATTTGACTTGGTACAAAAAGATTATTATGCAATTATTTTGGGGTTAAGCTGGGTGACAAGGACAGACTTTGGTGACCACAAAGTGTGCATGGCATGTGTTGAAAACCTGGACTAAAGGTCAGCAAAAAAGTATCAGCTTTGGAGTTCCAGTGATATGGTGAGAGCCTCAAAACCATGCTGATGACTGCTACTTCTGCATGGTAATTATTACAGGCATGAACACAAAGACAAAGTCTTCCATCGATTTCCATATGGACGAGGAGCTTGTACATTGTATCAATGTCAAAGGACTTTATTGAGTGAATGGGATGTGATAGTTATATGTACCTGAAGAGTATAGGCTTTTTATTGACAGTTCAAAGAGCCGCCTAAGGTGTGTTACTTCACAGTGGCAATTAATTAGCTTCCATTCCTATTGCTGACTCGGGAAATATGAAAGTAACTTATGTCATGATGTCATGAATCCATGAGAACCGCTATGCAAAAAAAAATTATATAATGATCATTGCTGGATTTTATATGGCGAAATGAAGGTTGTGACGATGCTTCTAGGACAACAAAGTGTTTACACAAAATTTCCTTGCCTATTGTGCCTTTGGGATAGCTGAGCAAAGACAGAACATTATACAAGAAAAGAATGGCCTGCTATCGAGAAATTTGATATTGGTAGAAAGAATATCAAGTATGAACTACTTGTTAATCCTCAGAAAGTGTTGCTCCCCCCATTTCATATAAAAACTGGGAAACAGTTAAAAATGTGTTTTCGGACCAAGAATTTGAGTGCTGTGTTCCTGCTTTTTTTCCCTCCAAGCTGCATATTGCATATTTTTTAGTTCATATTTGTAATCGGCACCTTTTACTTGGGTAAAATTAGGACAACAAAAAACTTTTTTCCACTGTAAACAAATGTTATTAGCAAGTTTAAGCTTTATCAAGACCCAGTACATATTCAGTCGTAACTTTTACACTTACATTATATAGCAGATGCCTTTATATATAAAAGAAAGTGCTAATTAAGAGACTTTGCCTAGCACACACCGCCTACAACCCAGTGCTACCATCTAGCTAAACCCCTGCTAAGAGTTTATGTTAAAATAAACTAAGGAAATGAAGGAAGGAAGCAATGGATTTTATTCATTGTGCAAGTGCAGTCTCTGTCTTTGCTTACGTGCTGGGAAATAATGGGAATTGCTTGAAGACAGAAAGATTATAGGGAGAAAAACATTTATACTTCTTTTAGTCTTAAGGGGTCAGATTGCCCAGGACAAAACAGGATTCTCCATCTACTTATATTAACTACAACTGAGTCAACACCAGCTGAACCAGTCGTTTTCTTTCCATTTTGACCAGCTGAGTAGTTAGTTTTATTTCTAACCTGTAAAACTCCATGGCGAAGCAGTCTAAATATGCGAGTGCACCATGCCAGTTACTGTGGATCGAATCACGTTGGTGCTTATGAGCCGGGTCAGCCACAAATTACAGGCACAATTCACGGTGTCTGAGGCTGGGAAAGCCTTCCAGGATCCTGGCAGTGCGATCCAGCTAGTTTGGGGCAGGCACAAAAAAAGATCTGTCTAGCATCAGTGTATTTATTCATGTGAGGGCAACCACAAAAGCCAGGTGTGACTTATACTAGAATATGAGTATAAACACCTTAATAGATTAGCTCTGTATGCGCAAGTAATATTAGCATGTCTGTCATGGATCAAGATGTTTTGGACTTCTCATTTCTTCTTATGTTTCTTATTGGCTGAGTGTGTATGGCAGTTGTTGATATTTGAGTCAATACCAAGTTTAAATTTCCATGCTTTCATACCTTAGTATCACTAACTACCCTGGTAAAGAAAACCGGACCCGTTTTTGGTCCAAGAGTAATTAAAGTGCTACTTAAGCACTGTTTGCTCTAATAATAGCTTGTACATGTACAGAGTACACATTTTTCACACAGTGCAAAGACATCAGTACAAAACCTAAACCGTGTGTGAGACATCAGTCTTTAATGTGTGGGTTCTTGTTTAGACATAGTGCACATTTTGTTTCTACTGAAAGGCTGCTTTGCGTATTTACTGTTATATTTTCTACATCAGGTATACCATGGCCCTGTATAACCAGCATGTTTGTCCAGTGGATAACTGGTAAGAATTTAACTTTAATTATTTACATGTTGGTACATTATGTGCTGTTTTGATTTCCAGGGAAATGTTTGATGCATCTCAGTTAATATCTTAACTTCTCTAAACCAAGGTTCATCAAAGCAATACTAAAAATGTTAACCACATTTGTTTTAAACAGCAATATGAAAGTAAGGCTTCGTGTACGAAACATACCTGTACATCCAAATGTGAGAATTAACGTTGTGATAACCTGTCCAACAAGCTGTTGGTCACAAAAATATATTTTGTCCATTGCTAAACCTATACTCTGTTTCTGGAACCAAAAAATTATTAGAAAGATTTTAAGTCATGTACGTTGCATGGAGATACGCAGTAGAACAGACTTGCTGTTGCAGCATGTGCCACTGGCACTCTGACAGACTGAAATCTGGGGTCCAGGGCAGCTCTTAAACTTTTCATGCTCCTGAGACCATCCCAAAGTTGTGGTCTGACACTCCTTGGACACTACTGGGGCCGGCATAGTGGAATAGGGAGTAGAGTGGTTGCCACCTAGCTCCAGTGTCTCTGGTTTGATCTTGACTTCAGGGTCTTGTCTGTGTGGAGTTTAGATGTCCTCCCTGTGTTTGTGTGGGTTTAATCAAGGCGCTCCAGGCTCCCCTCACAAGTCCACAGACAAGTTTAACTGGTTACACTAAATTGGTCCGATCTGAATATGTATGGCTAGTTTCAATGTTACCTTGTGTCTGTCGTATACAGCCATTGATGCCATTAAATAAACAAACCTCTCAAGCCATGACTTTTTGGACCCAGCTCTGGGTGTCAGTCCATAACAATTTGATCTTTCTCAGATTTAGTCAGGCCTTTAAATCAGCTGTTTTTTGGCTCATCATGTTATATGGTCTATAGACTAAATCAATTCATGACCTTTTAAAGTTTCTTAGCAAAATAGTCATTTGGGTTTTATGCATTGCTGTTTGTTTGTATAATGAGTTATTTATTCAGAAAGAGTATGAAAGGATTGTAAGATTACACGAGACAGACTTGATTAAAAGTTAAAAGATTTGTAAATGTTTATTGGCTGTTTCTGAGGTCAGAGGAGGTATTGGTAAATCATTACAGCGCAAGAAGGATTATTATTAAACTATTCACAACTGTATAAAGCTATGTATTTGAGGTGTGTTAATACCAGAAGGGGTGTGTGATTTTTGTCACAATAAAAATAATACAGATACTTAGAGTATTGCTGAAGCCAAATAAAATATTCCCTAAAATATGATATCAATTGATGCTCACAGCTTGTTATTTATTTTTTTTATTGTAAGTTAATTGTATTATACTTATTATACATTGCAAACTGATTATTTATGTTGAAAGACATCCAGTATGTGGCTTAGATAGAATGCTGAATTGCCACAGGACTCGCAACCATGGTGGCCCCAATCATGGAAATCCATGGCACACAAGTCTGCTTTTCAGGACTAATCTGGAGAGGTTTCTTATGAAAGCCAGAATTTTTTTTGGAAAAAATTTATGAAAACCCAAAAACAACAATTAAAAGTAAACCCAGTTAGTATTCAGCCACTTTTCTTTATTTATTAAAGGGAATTCCCAACTTATTCCAGAATATGAAAACTCCACCTAAATGCAATGGCATGCATAATACGGGTCTGCCTGATTTGTGTAAAACAGTGTAGGGGATAGTTTCTATTGATTGCAGTGTGTGGACAGAATATTCTCACAAGCATATATAACAATATCTGACATTTTTTACCTTGTGGGGACATTTTGCTGGCCCCCATGGGAAATATTTTTTTAAAATAAACTGCAGCTTTTAAAAAACTAAAGGGTTGAAACATTTGTTTTAGGCGACAGCGATTCAGGTTAGGTGTAGATGTAGTATTAATTACCTACAATCATTATGTCAGTGGGAAGTCCCTACAAAGATAGTGAGACTAATGTGTGTTTTTTGTGTTTGCCTGCATACATTTGCCATCCCATTTGTTCTAGTTTAAATAGCAGGATTAAAATATCCCATAGGTTCCAGTGTCAATTTCTGTTTTTTTTTCTTTCTTTAAAGAGGTGCATTTCATTATGAGCCACTGTTTTAGTAAAGTCACAGGCTACTGCAATTAAACCCATCAAACATATTTTACTACTTCCCCACAATTGTAATGCAGAAAACATCCACTGTCCAGCTGTAGTGCAGCTGCTTCATAAGTGACTGAGTTTTTGTTCTTCTCCACGTGTGCTGAAGCAGTCTTCAGTGCTGCTTCTCCAGTAGTGGCAGAAAATTGGGGTTTCATGTTACACTCATAATAGAGCATATGCTGCTGTGTCTGTACTGAGAGTCAAAGGTGGAAATGTAAATGTAAAAAGTGACATAGTAATGTTCATGGGACAATGGAAACACCGTTATGGATTATGGGTTTATTATTAAAACCTATATAAGTATTATTTATTATTGTTTCAATGTATATAATTAACCAAAAAATGCATGTTTTCAAATCCAGTAGAGTTTCTTTCCCTTGTGTTATTAAAATATTTTTAGGGAATTACGGACCTAAAATGTCTTCATTTTAACATTTAAATTGAAACATATCTATCAGTTGTGTAATTAGACATAATTACGTATTTCAAATTCTGATAGACAATCAATAAATTATTTATTGCAAAATATAAAACAGTGCCGCATAACATCACATCCATCCAGGTACATTACTTTCACACCATATGGCATCCACCAAATTTTTCTGATGTAATTGCTGAACAAGGATCCAGACTCTGAGGTCTCTCATTCTGGTTCAACCAATGATGGGCTTAGACCTGATCACAGTTCTCTGACCTTGTGTGTTTGGATGTTTCTCTTTAGGAGATATAATCAGTCCTGTGAGGAGGATTTGCCCATGCAGAGGGGACCAACATTATGCTGTACTCTAGACAATGTGCCTCTCATCAGGTCTGTAAAACCTTCTATATAAATATCCATATGAACATGTAGGGAGGATGAGAAACCTTGGCAGTTTGTAGTGCAGAGACTCACTATGGCAAGAGCTAACCAATTAGGCTACGTTTACACAACAGGTAAAAGTGATACTTATTTTTTTAATGTGAACTACAGTGCATCCGGAAAGTATTCACAGCGCTTTACTTTTTTCACATTTTGTTACGTTACAGCCTTATTCCAAATTG